>OY856344.1:31800000-32052500 GCA_963693475.1 Ectropis crepuscularia
TAATGCCAATAAATATCTAGTTTTTAATGTCATTTTTGTTCACTTATTTCACATAAATCATCACTTTTATTGTATTTTCTTAAATATCTTGTGAGTCATGCTTAGCTTAATTGCAGTTAAAGGTAAAGGTTTTGCATTTAATCGCATTTTAGTGTTGTAAAATGCTCTGAAATAACCGATTAAAACAAATATATGAAGTTTGCTAGTTTTAAATGCGGTTAAATGACTTTAACCGCATTGTAATCTAGGATGTTTCATGATATAACGGCATTTTAGTTTTGGAATGATTTCAAATTCTATAGTCAAGTACCATTCAATGAAATTAAAGAAAAAAACAAGCTAAAATGCCGTTAAACTATACATAACGGCATTTTAGTGGTGATTTTGAAAATATTATAAGACAAAATTACAAGACTAGAATGCAAAAACGCTTATAACTCTTATTTCGCACACTTTAATATCTTAAAAATACTATCATTTCAAAGTGTTTTCTCAGCTCTGTATAAAGGTATCAAAATTATGGAAATATGTATTCCACTTATCAAATGGCATAATTTTAAAATTTAGAAACAGTTTTCCCGCGATATCTCGAAACTACATTTTGGTACTTAACGGCATTGTAGCTTGCGGACGGCAGATTTATACTGATGTATTTTGTCTTATTATTTAAGTGCAATAAAGAGTTTATCTATCTATCTAGATACGGGTTCGAATCTAGGCGGCTCCTCTTTTGTTAAGTTTCTTTTTTTTTTCTTGGGAAATCTATTTAATTACTGGGAGCCTTTTTTTCATCTGTAGGTATCTCAGTTTACTCAGTGTTTAAACTGAGCAAAGCTTGGTCCCCCAGGTACTAATTACGAGTACATAAGCAGCCCATTTTGTGTTCCCACTACTGGGACTCGGGAGCATCTCTCACAGGGACACAGTCACAGCCGACGCTGATCAAGTGTGGATCGGCAGATAACATATATTATGTCTTATAAAGTCGTCTTTCTTGGAACACATCGGTTTCTTTACGTTTGCCTTCGCTGGTAAGGCCAGAGATTATGACAACCTTTTTTTTTTTTTTTTATAGCATAGAGTGACGAGACGAGCAGGTCATGTGCCTGATGGTAAGCAACATGCCTGCCACATAACAGCACAGTAACACGCAGCTATGGAAACATGATAGTCCAAATCATTACCTAGCACTGCACTGCGCTCGTCACCCAGAGATCTAAGATATTATGTCTCTAAGCCCTGTAATTTCTCTGGAATCATTGCCCTTCAAACCGGAACACAGTAAAGTTTGCACATTACTGCTTGGCGGTAGAATATTTGGCAAAGGTGTGGTACTTCCCCAGGCGGACTCTGCTAAGAGTCCTACCACTACAAAACCTCTCTGCACTTGGAAAAATACCCAGACGTGTAGATCAGATTCCAATAAATGGTCTTGTTATTATGAAACCGGACATACCATCTACCGCTTTTCTACTGGTTTTCAGCAAGTGGGAAAACTAAAATGACGCCCTCGAGCGGACTTGAAAGAAACTGTGTGTTTGGTATAATTGTAGCGTTAGTGACGTTTTCGGACGCAAGTATTCGCGCCTGCTCGCAGCTTGCTAGTGTTATGGTGCTTGGCTTGGCCGCTTGGCAGACCGCCAGCAGATCAGCTGCACCCTATCCCCGCGCAGTAAGGTTGTAAGTCGCTCGGCCGCGGACGCGACGGCCGGTGACCCGGAAGCGAGCTCGATTAACTGCAATGAAAGGGTAACGCCGGTTATGATAACGTGGTCGCGACGGGGAGACGCACTCACCGTTTCCAGTGAAATTACAGAGATATAGATGAAACATCTCATATCTCTGGGTCACGAGCGCACTGTAGTGCTAACGATTTATATGCTATAGAGTGTAATGATTTGGACCGTTCATGTTCGAATAGCTGCGTGCCCCGTGCTGATATAGGCGGGCATGTTGCTTACTATCGGACAAATTTTTTTTTTTTTTTTTTTAACATTTATATCTTTACACTTGACCACCATCTCGCCTGATGTTAAGCGACGATGCGGTCTAAGATGGAGCGTGCTTACCTAGAAGAAACCGATTCACTCTCGATTTGAAGACACCAAGATTATAACCATCGGGAAAAACCCACTCAGGCAACTCATTCCACAGTCGAGACGTTCTTATCACAAAAGTAGAGTCAAACCTCTTTGTTCGTGTCTTTGGAACATCAACCATGAATATCCTGCTCGTTTGCTGCTGAGCATTATTATACTAACGATTCTTTAATTTTGCTGGTGGCAATAATGCTTAGAAACGTTTAGTTATTTAAAATTCAAGTTCGTATCTCTTGCTGTCGTCTTAAAGTATAAGCAGTTCACTAAATGTTCCCAGTGAAGACTCGAGGCATTATCTCGCAAGGAGATAGTCAAGGCTATAATTCACCACGCTGACCCAATGCGGGTTGGTGGATGACACATGACCAGAATGATTCGAGGTACTTGTTGGAGTTCTCACAATATTTTCCTTCACCGTTTTGAGTACGCGGCAACACGCACATGAGTTTAAAAAAAAAAAAAGTGACGAGACGAGCAGGACATTTGCCTGATGGTAAGCAACATGTCTGCCACATAACAGCACAGTGACACGCAACTATTGGAACATGAAGAGTCCAAATCATTACCTAGCACTGCACTGCGCTCGTCACCCATCTAAGATATTATATCTCTAAGCCCTGTAATTTCACTGCAAACATTGCCCTTCAAACCGGAACACAGTAATGTTGGCACATTACTGCTTGGCGGTAGAATAACTGGGAAAGGTGTGGTACTTCCCCAGGCGGACTCTGCTAAGAGTCCTACCAATACAAAACAGCGGTCTACTTCGAAACTACTTCGAAAAAACAGTGGTGCGCGTGGCGTCTTACATAATATATCAAATCTTTAGATACAAAAAGTAGACGTCAACCGGACGCTGCCCAGTTCTACCGCCTAATTTGTTTCTAGATCCTCTTCTAAATCTCCTTCACTTTGCCTTGTTTTTGTTTTGTGACCATCGTGTCGTTTGCAGCGTGTAAAAATTGAGTATACCCTTACATGGAAATAATGACACGTGGCCAAAATGGGAACTAACGCCGTCGTCAAGCAAACAAGGGTTGCCGATGCTCGATTTACCGATGCCCACGCCCTGACAATGTCATATTAGTGCCATTATTTCGTGGTACGCCTGTGTGTAATAATACACGACAGTAGAGTATCTGGAAAAAAAACTAAACGATGCCGCTGGCCAGCTTGTTACCTGGTTCAACTGCAGTGGGGTGGTTCTGAACCTTAGCAAGACACATTTCATGCAATTTAGATTGTCTGGAAAGCCGCCGAGACCGTTAAAAGTGCTGGTTGATGGAATGAGTATTGATGAGCAAGAATCGACCGTATTTCTCGGTTTTGAGTCGGACTGTTGTTTAAAGTGGGATCGTCACATCGACAAATTATGCGGAAAGCTCGAGAACTTGCTTGCTCGGGTGTTTCGCGCTGCGCCGAGTGGCCAGGCTGGTCCCCAGTGAAGTAGCGCGTGCATGTTACTTCGCAACTGTACACTCACAGGTGCAGTACGGCGCTGAAATGTGGGCAAGAGCTGCGGACTGGGAGCGCGCCTTCCGTATGAAAAAACGTGCGGTACGGTGTGTGGCGCGAGTGCCGTGGGATACCCCGGCTCGCCAATATTTCAAAGACCTGGGGATAATGACACTACCTGCCATTCAGATTTATCAGGTGGCGGTATACGTCAGGGTCAACCTCAGCGAGCACGAGGAGTGCGGTGCCCGGCACTCGTACCCCACACGGGCTGGGCACAGGCTGGCAGCGGTCCCACACTCCCTCACCAAGTCCTCCAAGTTGACTCATGTCATGACTCCCATAGTTTGCAACCAGTTGTCCAGTGACGGCACAACGATAGAGAGCCTAAATCTATTTAAAACCAAACTCAAAAAATGGCTTATCGAGCAATCTTTCTACGGCAGTAACTAGCCAAATGTGTATTGACAGTGCCAGCTGTTATTGGTAAACACACGTTACCGTGGAGGGAAAGGCGCGCACACACCAATACTTTCGGCAGGCTGTGTATCACACGCACGCGCGGCCGCCTTACTCCTCTCGCAGCTAAATCTACACGAGCGGTTCGTGTGTGTGGGTAGCACGCGCAGCACACACCGAAATATACAGCCACGGTGCGGAGCTCCGTCGCCTGCGCGGCCCGGCGGCATCGGATCCTATACCTACGGATTTAGGCCTACACGGTAAATCATGTCCAAAAAAAATCCATCTCCCCTGAAAAAAACGAGTCCATCTACGTCTGGCAAGGTCTCTTCGCCTCTCGCAGACAAAAGAACCCAAAGAATTGTATCACGAAAGAGGACCAAACTGGAGGACGACTGTGATGACTTCGAAAATTTTAAAATTGAAATGCGGGACATGTTAAAGTGCATGTTCTCAACGTTTACAACAAACCAAAACGAACGACTGTCGTCGTTAGAACGTCAACTATCAGAAGTAAAATGTCTTGCAACACCATTAACCGACATCGAAAAATCCCTGGACTACATATCAGAGCAGGTTACTGATATAAACAAAAAAATTGAACACCTGGAAAAGGACAGAAATACTATTAGGAAAGAAATGCATGAATTAGCGGATAAAATGGATATTGTCGACAAAAACTTTAGAAAAACATCCATAGAGATACGAAACGTAACCAAAAAACAAGGTGAAAAGAAGGAAGACCACTTTAAAATGATAAAGAATCTGCTGGGAACCCTAAACATTGACTTTTCACCCGCTGAAATCAGAGATGTTTACCGCGTACCGAATAGACAGCAGAATAACACTAGCACTCTGATTGCAGAATTTTCCAGCACTCTCATTAAGAGATTAGTGCTGGAAAGGGCTCGTCGCTATAACAAAAACCATGACACTAAGCTGCACACCGAGCACCTGGGCATACAGGGAACACTCTTGCCCGTTTTTATTTCAGAGTTACTTACATCTAGAACGAGAAATTTATTCTACCTTGCTCGCGAGTTCGCAAAGTCTGAGAGGTACAATTTCTGTTGGACTGTAAACGGCAATGTTTTCCTTCGTAAGAAAGAAGGAATGCCCCATATTGTCATCAAAAACGAATTACATATCGAGGAACTGAAAAACACATCGAACGCACCAATTAAAGGGCGTAATCCGTGACTATCTGTAATAAATCTTAGATACCTCAAAAATTGTTCTATATTATTAGTTAATTATTTTGATATTTTAGCGATATTCAGGCCTGAACACATTTATTGCCTGCCTGAGATTTGTATTACCGTGACCCAGTTAGTTATATTTTTTAGAGATAACAATGTGGTTTACTTCGACGACGATTGTAAATTATTAGAGATGTTTTTAATTGTATATTTAGGTATAGATCGGGGCTCGGAAATGAAAACCGGTCGATTCTGTGTATTCGCATTGTACATTACCTGTAATTTTTTGAGAATATCTTTCAATGGTACTCGACGAAGTATGGTTACAATGAAAAGTGGAACAATTATTTTCATGTATTTTAGTGCAGAAGTATGTGGGGTTTACCCACTAACTGTAATCAGAAGTATCACCGTCACAACAAGTATTTTAAATCTATCTTCGAGTTTAATATTGTTGTACGGAAAAGTAATTCAAGTTCTACTCCAGTACCATACAGATTTAGTACATACTTACATTGAAGCCACTTACTGTAAGAAGCAATATGGAAGTGTTCGTAAACGAACTAATATTTATCAATATAATAATTTGCTGAGCAACATAAAACTAGGTAGTTGTTTACTATTACTCACCGGTACTGTAAGGCTCCTAACATTCCATAGGTATTCCCGTATGATAATCACGGGAAACTCTGCTGACAACGGTGGATGTAATGTGATTTGTTTTGCACTCGGACACACACGCACGATTCAACCACACTATCACAAAATAATTGCGCTGTTTTTATATTTTCACAAAAAAGTGCGTTGCGAAATTATTGGATGGGCGTCTCGCCGCAGTAAATGCCGGACGGAACTAAATGCGAATCCTTATCAGTTGGCTATCCTTGCCTGCTCAATGCAGTTTTTAGCTGTAGATATTATGCATATAATCTACGCTAATACAAAATTTTTAAACAGAGATGAATATATTACATTTATGGGTACATTTATTTTAACACTTGAAATTCTAAAATGATTGACAAGCAATTGTTGGAGGAACTGGATAAATTGGAGGTAATAAAGGCAAAATTTTGTTTTATTCCCGAAATGTGTGCAAATTACCTAGGACTCGATAGTAACCAACAAAAGTTTACAATACTAACGCAAAATATGCGAAGTATACGGGCTAACTTTAAGTACCTGCAAGTGTATTTATCTAGACTTAAGTTCCTTCCTAGCCTAATCATTCTTACAGAGTGTTGGACCGATAGTGCATTCAGTGGAATTCACTTGGATAATTACATGTGTAATTTTTCGAAGAGGTCACTTAACCAAAACGATGGTATCGTAGTTTACTCTAAAATAGGCCTGGAGGTGAAGGTAACTGAGCCACTTTTCATGGACGCAAATTGTATGGTAATCGACATAGGGGGGGAGTATTCAGTGGTGGCTATTTATAGGTCGCCTTCCAAATATAATATCACAGATTTTATCAGTTCACTAGACTCAGTTATGGCCTCACTTACTAGAAATACAGCTGTAATTTTGGGCGACATGAACATTGATATATCCCTGGAGACTAGAGATGCTCGTGCTGAGGAGTATCTTGAAGTGTTATCGAGCAATGGTTATTTACCGAGTCACCAGTGTCCAACTCGTTACAATAGCTGCATTGACCACGCATTTGTCAGATCCTCTTTTCCATCGTCCACTGTTGTTTGTGCATCTGGTATTAGCGATCATGACTCGGTTCTGCTTAGTTTTCACTCGAAACCTCTTAAATATATCAGAGAAAGCAAAGTTGTAACCAAATTCGACTATAATCAAATAGCCAAGGACCTAGAAAAAATAGAATGGTCTGAATTCTATAAAAATAACGATGTCGATTCAGCCACAAGACAGCTGGAAGAAGTGATAAAATCCGCTGTGGAGCGACACAAAACCATACACCCAATATGCAATTCTAAATACATAAGAAAAGATTGGATAACACCTGGACTTCTCAAATGCATGCGGAAAAGAGACCTTTTATATAGAATCAGCAGAAAAAATCTAAACGACATTAAAGCTGCAACTAAATATAAAGCCTATAGAAACATCTGCAACAATATATTACAAAACCTGAAAAATGCTCACGAGAGAAGCAAAATTGAAAATTGCAACGGAGACAGCAAAAAGCTCTGGGATACTCTGAAAGATATGTGTAATCTTAAACCAGAAAAAGCAAACAATACCAATCTATTAAAGACAGGCGAAAGCCCAAGCGATGCTATAAACAACGCAAATCAATTCTTTGCCACTATTGGCGAATCACTTGCAAATAATATATTAACGGATTTGAATATGACTGAGGAAGATCTAGTAAAGCACGTTAAGCTCCCAAACTCTCCTTCCAGCTCTTTCTTCTTAGCCTCCACCAACGCTTCCGAAATAGATGGAATCATTGCCAATCTCCAAACAAAATCTGCGCCGGGAAATGATGGAATTAGCAATCATTTACTAAAACATTGTAAACATGCACTTGCTGCACCAATTGCTCACGTTTGCAATTTAAGCTTGGATAGTGGGCTGGTCCCGGCACAATTCAAGCAAGCCAATGTTTGTCCCATCTTTAAAGCAGGAGACTCAAAAGAAGTTTGCAATTATCGACCCATCTCACTACTAGGTTCGATCTCAAAAATATTGGAGAAGGTTGTAAACAAGAATTTAATCACCTACCTTGAAAAAAATAACATTCTCTCAAGCAACCAATTTGGATTTCGATCTGGTAGATCAACGGAGGACGCCGTCATAAATCTCGTTGACCATGTTTCAAAGACTCTTGACTCGGGACGCAAATGTGTTGGAGTCTTTTGCGATTTAGCTAAGGCCTTCGATACGATCAGCCGCAAAATACTGGTGAAAAAGCTTGAAAAAATTGGTATTCGTGGTGTGGCTCTGAAATGGTTTCAATCTTACCTGACCGATCGTACGCAAAAGGTTAAAGTTGGAGATATGAGTAGTAACCAGATGGAAATAACATTTGGGGTGCCGCAGGGAAGCGTTTTAGGCCCAACACTCTTCTTGATATATATAAACGATTTATGCAACATCACACTTAGTCAGGCGAAATTGTTCACATTTGCTGATGATACAGCAGTAATATTTGATGGAAGTGATTGGGAGGACGTCAGTAATCAAGCAAACAGCGGCCTCAGACAAGTAGTACTTTGGCTGAATTATAATCTACTCACTATAAATGCCCAGAAGACCAAAATCATTGCTTTTAGAGTTTCAACCCGCAGCAGTCAAAGCGAAACTCTACGTATAAAACTTCACACCTGTCAGAGTATAGATGGAGCTGAGTGTGATTGCCCAGTGCTGGGTCAAGAAAAGAGCATTAAGTACCTAGGAATTCATATGGATGAGGTTTTGTCGTGGACCAAGCAGATACATAGCGTTAAGGGTCGTATAAGAAAATTGCTTTTTGTTTTTAAAAGACTTAAAAGTATTGCCAGCCATAAAGTAATAAACCTGGTGTATACATCACTATGCTTGTCAGTGTTAAATTACTGCATTATTGCATGGGGTTCCGCTTGCATAAGCCACCTGCTGCCATTAGAGCGGGCACAGAGGGCTGTTTTGAAAGTTGCATACAACAAACCCTACATGTTTCCAAGCGAAACACTGTACAAAGAGACAAAGCATTTGACGGTGAGACAACTGTATGTAATGGCAGTAGCGCTGCGTTTTCATCGAACTGCACTTGCTTCGCAGTCCAACATACTCCAAGGCTCCAAACCCAGGCGCACTCCAAGGTGGGCAGTTTTGAGAACCAAACTGTTGGTTAGACAAAGAGCTTACAGTTATCGGGGAGGTTTCATTTATGCAAAATTGAATGGAAAATTGGGCATACTAAGGAATTCCAAATTCATATGTAAGAGTAAAATAAAAACATTCTTGAACAGTATAAATACAAAAGAGACTGAGGAGCTTCTACGGATTAGTTTCTAATCGGTACTATGTGTTTCTGATAAATATACAAAAAAAAAAAAAAAAAAAAAAAACACTAACATACAAAAAAAAATAATAATAATAATAATATATATATATATATCAAGCATACATACATGCTGAAATTATGGTCTATCGTCTGGTATCACTGTATGGTTATGGTGTTTGTGTGTGTCCGTGTGCGAGCATATTTATTTATTTCAGTGTACGCGCATCCAATGTGTGAGGGTGCATATCTATCTGTGTGTACGTTCTTTTGTTTGTGTATATACCTAGTTATGCCGTGTGTACCTATGTTAATATCTCGGCCAGTGAAGGGTCGTGTTTTCTGATTTTAATTCCTATTTTGTACTAATTAATATCAAATTTCCAATTATCTCATAAATATATATATATATATATAAGGTATATATATTATTTTTACGTTCGGACTACTGAATAAGCATCATATTTCTCCGCACCACGAAGAGCACTAGTCATCGCGACACAGGGAATCCTAATGCGATGACTAGTGACTATTAACATGTAACTGTCACAATGCTGATTTAGTGCTATTATTTAAGCTATAATTATAATTGAATGCAATTGGAAAGTATTGACTATATTAGAAATGACTTCGACTTGACTACTAATTGACCATGTACATATATGGTAATTGTAACATAGTTTCGAGCATAGTGGGGATGTTGGCATTTTCTCAGAATTGCTTTTGTTTTGAAGATTGACGCTTGTCTACCATAAAAGAACATATATGTGTATTTGTATTTTCGATGAGTAAATGTACAATAGTAAAAATAAATTAATGAGATCGTGGTGGTTGCGAGGGCTAAAGCTGGCGTGCATTCGCCGTCGCAGAGGTGGACCGAGTGAGTAGCGCGACTAAGCGTTAGCGTTTTTCATGTGGATCGCTCTGCACGTTGAACAACAGATTCGGCCAACAATGCGCGCGCGCTGGTTTTGCTTGCCGCAATTATTTCATTGATTCATTTATGTGTGGATTTGTATAGTGTTATTTAATAGATCTTATTTTACTCAAATTTATATTCGTAATTCTAAGTACAATGGAAATTAAATCAATTACAATGTGCGTAGGTAAGTCAATTTGGATATAGCAATTAAGGATAATCACATTAATAATGGGGTAGTCAAGTTATGTTATATTATTTTTATTATTAGTATAGACAAGTTTTATTATTTTTTGCCGCAATAAAAAAAAAAAAAAAAAAAAAAAAACTTTTTTTTTTTTTGTTTTTTTTTCAGTGAATTTTATAATTGTAGAATATGAGTTTAGCATTAATGTTAATTTAATCTATGGCATTTGTTGCATATTAAGTGAAACGGGACATTTATTAATTTATTATTCTTATGGCATTATTATGGTAATATTTTATTTATTTATTTATTTATTTAATATTTATTGCACAATAACAAAAAAATAATGTACAAACGGAAAGCTTAATGCTAAGGCGCATTTTCTACCAGCTACCCGCTGAGTAGAATATAAATGTAATGTAGGCAAATTTAAGCAGTAAAAACTAAAATTATTTTTAAACACACAAGAATGTGGGAAATATTTTAAAAGATCAACATTTAAACACGCTGTTAAATACTTATACACATAAATATTATGAATACGTAATACAAGAAAATATGGATTAAAAAAAAAATACATAGTTTAAATAGGAATATATAAATACATATTATGTATGTATATATATATATATATATATATTTTGACATGTAAAATTGTATTTTATGAATAAATGATGATTATGATTACATTTAAATTGTCAATTGTATGTATCTCCGTGCTCGGTTGTCGCGGCGCTAAGTTCCGGCACGTTGCATTGTCTGCCGCGCGACACGCGACACGCGACATCACCGCCGGTGCCGCCGCCGGGAACGAAGGGACAATACATTCGAATGTGAACAATGGAACTAAAATTTGCTCCAAATTGGGCTTAATTTTCGATAACAATGTAAATACAGGTCTTTGTATGCTTTTTTTTTTTTTTTTTTTTTTTATAGCTTAGAGTGACGAGACGAGCAGGTCATGTGCCTGATGGTAAGCAACATGCCTGCCACATAACAGCACAGTACCTAACACGCAGCTATTGGAACATGATAGTCCAAATCATTACCTAGCACTACTACACTGCGCTCGTCACCCAGAGATCTAAGATATTATGTCTCTAAGCCCTGTAATTTCTCTGGAATCATTGCCCTTCAAACCGGAACACAGTAATGTTTGCACATTACTGCTTGGCGGTAGAATATTTGGCAAAGGTGTGGTACTTCCCCAGGCGGACTCTGCTAAGAGTCCTACCACTACTGCTTTCGCCGATACTCACTCGTGTTCTCAGGAAGAATTTAGGACCGGCCTGGACAGCAGTTAACACGTTTCAACAAACCAGAGGGCGCACACTTTTTATTCCTATGCGCATTGGTTGCGTTAGAGTTATCAATTCTAGCGATAGTACTATATTATACTAGCGGCCCATTCCGGCTGCGCTCGGATATTGTCATTTTAAAGACTATTAATTGAAATAAAAACTATCCTATCTCTCAAGTTGGACCAGACTGCCACGGTGTACCAATTTAATTTAAAATCGGTTAAGTAGTTTAGGAATCCATCGCGGACAAACATCGTGACAGGAGATTTATATATATTAAGAAATATTATAATACTATTCTAGTTATGATAGGTACTATTTTGGCAGTAGCATTTGCGTTAAATTTTTTGGTTAATGCGGAATAAGTAATTTAATTTCACTGTCATTATATTTTTTTATCTGTAAACTATAAATGGTGAACTGTATTAGACGTAGAGACTTCATGCACCTCAAAGCTAAAAAACTGCCGGATGACCAGGAACTTCAAAATACATACAAAAACATCAGAAACGAATGCAACCTCTTGCTAAAATCTGAAAAGAAGAAGTATGAGTCCGACCAAATCGCTGCTAATAAGAGTAACAGTAAAAAACTATGGAGCACTGTGAAAAGTATTTGTAGTTTAAAGTCAGATAAAATGAGCTCCAATGAACTACTAAACATCAAATCATCTCCCGTGGAGTCTCTAAACACCGTAAATGACTTCTTTTCTGGTGTAGGTCCAAATCTTGCTCAGAATATTCTATCAAATTTAAATACTTGTGAATCAAATCTAGCCTCATCTGTTACACTAGACAACTCACCAACCAATTCATTGTACTTCTCGCCAACTGACACTTTTGAAATATTGAAAATCATCTCTAGCCTCAAATTTGCATCGGCTCCGGGAAGTGACAACATAAGCAATGAACTGCTAAAACAGGCCGGTCATATTCTTGCTCCTCCAATAGCGCATATATGTAACCTAAGTATAGCTCAAGGAGAAGTACCAGCTTGTTTTAAAATTGCAGACGTCTGCCCCATTTACAAAGCGGGTAATAAGACGGTAGTTTCAAATTATCGACCCATATCCTTGTTGCCATCTCTTTCAAAAATATTAGAAAAGGTCGTTAATAAAAGGTTGATCGGCTTCTTGGAAAATAATGACATACTCTCTCCGAACCAGTTTGGATTCCGGGCCAACAAATCTACGGAGGATGCAGTGGTGGCTCTGGTTGACCATGTAACGCACTGTGTTGAGCAAAAACAGAAATGTATTGGAATATTTATAGATATGGCTAAGGCATTCGATGGGGTATCCTGGGCTATATTACTGCGTAAATTGGAGCTTGTGGGTATCCGTGGCACAGCACTAGACTGGTTTCGTTCATACTTGTGTGACCGGAAACAAAGAGTCCGTTTGGCCAACTTCTACAGTGACTACGCTTCTGTCTCGTTCGGCGTGCCCCAGGGAAGCGTTTTAGGGCCTACTCTATTTCTGGTCTATATTAATGACCTCTGCCAGCTCAAGGTCAACGGTGCCAGGTTCTTTACTTTTGCCGATGACACAGCGCTAATTTTCGAGGGCAAAAACTGGCCAGATGTTAAGGCTTCCGCACAACAGGGTCTAGCAGAAATAGCCAAATGGCTTCAAAAAAACCTACTGACTCTTAATGCCGTAAAAACAAAATTTCTGACTTTCGGCATAAGACAGCAAGCACATCCGACGTCTATGAATATTAAGCTCCATACATGCAACATCACTACAAATAGAATTCAGACGTGTGCTTGTCCTGAACTAGAGCGTGTCAACAATTTAAAATACCTAGGGGTCACGATAGATCACAGATTAAAATGGGACTGCCACATAAAAAACTTATGCACAAGACTCCGGAAAATGTCGTACTTGTTTAAAACAATTGGCGCTGTTGCAGACCCTAATACCCTAAGAACTGTTTACACAGCACTTTGTGAATCAATACTTAATTATTGCATCATCTGCTGGGGTTCTGCCAACAAGACTCTTTTGATGAAACTGGAAAGAGCACAACGCCTGGTTCTAAAAGTTGCCTACAAAAAGTCTTACATATACCCCACAAGCCTATTGTACAATGAAACAAGCGATTGACCTTATTTTTACAAATGTAGCGCGACAACTTACTTCCGCAAACTCAATAAATACGCTTCTGTCGGATCACTTAGCTGTACGTGGAGTAGTGAAATTTGCATATTCAACGCCAGCACAGCTCACTCGCCGCACGCGTGATTTCTCGCAGAATAACCGGGCAAATTTCGTTATGTCTATTGATAGTATAGATTGGTGCGAGGTAAGCGAGAGAAACAAAACCGCTCAAACATTTGCGGTGGCACTGATCAATATTTTAGCAAATAAGTACGATACTTGTTTCCCTATAAAACGAACTCCAAATAACAAGCGTGACGCGTCGTGGGTTACGCCTGACATACTTAATCTAAAATCATTGTTGTTTGATATTTCGAAATTAGTTGACCAATTTTCTGAGGAAGAGAACTTAATAGCTATATTTGACGATCTCAACAGGAAATACATTTCGACTTTGAATATTTCTAAGACAAATCATTATAGTAGCATAATACACGGAAGTACGAATCCATCAAAAGCTATGTGGGGAATCGTGAACACGGAGAGGGGGAAAAACAATACCCCTAGGTTGAACTGCTCCGAAATCGTTAAAGATTGTAACGGCAGTAAGTTTAGTTCGCCTAAAGATGCAGTAAATGCTATGAACGCTCGGTTTTCAAATGCAGCTGCTGCCTGTGGAGCACCTAAAGCTGATACTGCTACTGTATGTAAAATTTTAGTATCAGCACGTCAAGCATCTGACCGTTCCCTCAGACTAACAAGTTTCTCGGCTGATGAGGTATTCCGCATAGTATCCTCCAAAATACCCCCAAAAAAGTCGAAAGACATATACGGTGTGTCGATGGAGCTAATTAAACTAGCAATTTTGCCTCTAGCTCCGGTTCTCGCAACACTGTTTAATAAGTGTCTTAGAGAAGGCTCGTACCCGTCGTCGCTGAAAATATCGAAAGTGTCCCCGATATTTAAAGGTAAGGGCAAAAAGGACGATATTGATGGATATAGACCAGTATCGATTATACCAGCAATAGCCAAAGTGTTCGAAAACGGCTTGATTTCACGATTAGTGGCCTACCTATCGGAAACTGAGGCGCTGTGTGAACAACAATACGCATACCGCGAAGGGAGGTCTACGATTTCTCTAACGCGTGAAGTGATACGTAGTGTGTTGGCTGCCCGTGAACGTAAAGAGCAAGTAGCTGTCTTGTGCTGTGACTTATCGAAGGCCTTCGATGTCGCAGACCACGAGACCTTAGCTTTAAAGCTGAAACACTATGGCATAGCTGGGAAATCATACGAGGTGTTGACTGACATGTTACGAGGCCGCTCTCAGGTAGTGGATGCTGGCGATAGCGATAATAAATCAGATCCGCTGCCTTCGTCTATGGGAGTACCGCAGGGTTCGTCAATTTCAAATATAATGTTCTCTCTCCTACTAAACGATCTCCCTGATGCCGTAAAGGGTGCAGGCATATTTATGTATGCAGATGATGTGGCTGCCGTAGTAACAGCTCTTTCAATTGAGGATTTAGAAGAGAAATTAAATATTGTAATTAACGGCTTAAATTCATGGTTTAGAGCTAATGGTTTTATGTTAAATTCAAAAAAGACTCATTTCGTTCACTTTTGTCTGTCGGGCCATCATACAAAATCGCTTAAAGTTTCGCTAAACGGTGTAAAGATTGAGCAAGTACAGACCACCACATTTTTGGGATTTGAGATTGATCGCAGCATGACGTGGGAACACCACATCGACAAGATGTGTGCTAAAGTCAGCAGTGCGTGCTTTGCGCTAAGACGAGTATCTCGAGTGGTGTCTGAGGAAGTGTCACGTGCGTGTTACTTCGCCACAGTGCATTCTCGGTTACAATACGGCGCCGAGCTATACGCGCGCGCTGCCGACTGGGAGCGTGCGTTCCGCGCCCAAAAACGTGCCGTACGTGCCATCGTTGGCGTATCGCAATGCACATCCGTCAGACCATATTTTTCAAAGAGCTTGGCATACTTACGTTACCCGCTATATTGATATACCAGGTGGCTGTGTATGTCAGAAATAATCTAGAATCATACAATACGCGAGGAGAGAGACATTCTCGAAACATACGTAACGCGGACAAGCTGGATGTCATATCACACTCTCTCACAAGGTCACGGAAGCTAACTCACATTATGGGACCTGAAGTTTATAACACTCTTCCCAAAATAGTTATATCTGCCCCAAGTTTCGGCAGCTTCAAAAACAAATTAAAGTGCTGGCTTATCGATCAAACTTTTTATAGTTACACCGAATTTTTAGAGAGTGATGGCAAAGTCCTTTAAAAATGTATAGAAAAATTTGACATGGGTTTGACATGGACAATTGTTATAAAAATATATTATACTCATATAATGCTTGACAGTTTTCTGTACAATAATTGTTATAATACAGTAAAGTAGTCATTTCAAACTTTGAAAATGTATACAATTTGTATGCTCTTTCGTTTGTTTTTATTTTGTATTTATTGACGTGTAAATTGTACATTTATGAATAAAGTACTTTGACTTTGACTTTGACAAAACATATGACAGTCCGACAACTGTACATACTGGCGTCTATCTTAAAGTTTCACAAGACAGCTATTGCCTTAATTTACCACACCACACGATCATCCCGACGTAATGTTTGGATAACCCCCCCCCATTAAAACCTCGTTCGCACGTCGCTCCTTTTCCTTCATGGGGCCTTTTTTGTATCAAAATATCGATGCTTCTTTAAATATACTGAAATTGTCGCGATTTCTGTGTAAGAGAAATGTAAAACAATGGTTATCTTCCCTAAACTACACAGAAACTGAGACAATATTAGTGTCTAACGCTTTATGACCGCAATGGGGCCTGCTGCAGCGGTTGAGCCAGAGCAACATACTCCTAGCTTAATTATCTAAGCCATCAGAATAACCTCAGTTGCTCAATAGACTCGCCAGCAGTCTGGTTCCAAAGCTGCCTGCGCTCGTAGAACCTCTAAAAAAAAAAAAAAAACTTACCTAATATTTTCATAAACATATTCTACGAATAACGATTCTAGTTAAACGACTACACGAACGGTCATCCAAACTCATCCACATTGAGGTACCTCATGTCTAAATATTTCTATTTCCATACACATAATTATTATATTTATGCAAGCATGCACACATCCACACATACACACATACATACATACATACAAACATACACAGAGACACATTTGAAGGCATATCACGATTGAACTTGAGCTACTTATGTTAAATAAGAAGGGGGCAGAGCCTTTATTAACAAAACTAAAATACAATGAGAACTACACTACGCTACATACCTAACAACTACTTACACTAAGCACACCTGAATTATCCATAGACCAATGAAGGTCTACAGATAATCAAGATGTTCAAGCCCACTACCAATCGGAAGCGTACCCAGCATGCTGGCGGCATTACCACGCTGAATGGCAATGCTTATGCGTTGGGCCAAATAAACGCCAGCATTTTGGTCACGCGTCGCATCGACCAAGCGTTCGGAAAGGCTTTTGAAGATGAGGTGAGCTCCCGGCCCCCACGGACCCAATGTCTCAACCCCAAAGGGCTCAAATATGTAACCTCTTCCGAGGGTTGCATATTTGCGCCGTTTGAGTCGCTCAGCTGAATTAGCCGCTGCACCAGCCTTACAATGCGTCTCTGGAAGATGTGATGGTGCCAGAGTATCGACGCAAGTTGCGTCCCACACTAGGGGCCGACCCAACTTCCAAGGCACAACAGTCATGCCGTCAGGTCTTTTGCCATCGTCACGCGCAAGCCCACTCGGTTCGAGTATGGCTGGGACATTGGCGGTGGAAAAAGCCCGGCGTATGATGTCGTTCAGGCTGGCGTGGCGGCCAATACGACCTGCGCTTTTCGAGCAAGAGAGACCGTGGTGACCGAGTTGGTCGACGGCAGTACCACAATGGCAGCGATGGGCTTCATAGCACCTCGCACCCAAGCGCAAGCTAACAGCTAGACGAAATGCAGTTGGATCTAATAGGCTACCGGTATTGAAAGATGGCAAAGCTTGTAACCAAAGGCCCGATTCCCACACAGACACAGCAAGGATTGTTGCAAAAATGCAAAAATGCTTATGTTCATTTTTAATATGTAAAATTTTATTACTATTTTACTTTTTTTTTTGTTGATGTAGGTGTCCACCTACTCATATTTAGTTTGAAACCGCCACATCCCTGGATAAAAACACTGAATCCCACAACACAGGACATCCCTAGTGTGGGACGCAGGGTCTACTTCCAAATGAAGTTAAGCGGTCACTGTAATGTTTTATAGTTATTAAGGTATATTTTTGTAACTTCATTTATGTTCCATTTTTCATTGAAATAAAAATTTAAAGTATAAATAATTTTCGAACAAAAGTAAAGTTTTATACCTAGCAAGTCACCGACCGCATGGCAGCAGTGCTTCTTCAGGTAATGAACTTCATTATCTGAGTTTTGTATTACCTATGTAGTATTATTATGAATTATAATAATTATTATGATACAATAAAAAAAAGGCAGAAATTAAATTTATCTTTTCTAAAATTATATTTAATTAAAAAGAGTAAAAACAACGATACAGCAATGAAGAGCTGCTGATTTTCATATTTCTTGCTCGGGCACAGTCAGCGGTCCGAGTGTACCTGATTGAGGACATTTCTGTAATCTAAGTGATAGAGCCTTTCGCGTCACAGCGTGACGGATCACCCTCACTACAGTTTATTAAAACATCTGTGTAAGGTACGCCAAAAAAAGATTTCATTTCAATAAATATGTATATACAATTGTTAAAGTATTCTATTTTTTCAGTTATCTGGCTACCATAATATTACCATCTTTGCTTAGTTCTAGATAACGTTGCGTAAAAAATGTTTACCGATATCTATAATATACAAGTCCCAAACCACTTCGCAGATTAATAAGTAGCGTGTAACGAGAGCAACATCCCGCGACCGACGCGACGCGGGGACAGACCGGCGACGGGAACAAAAACACCGAGCGATACTCCGCGTGACATATCTCACGATACCTTTATCGGTTAATCAGTCGATGCCCGGGGCGAAAGGGGGGGGGGGCGGGGGTCAGTCTCGCGGAAAACTAGTTGAAGCTCACTCTTCAACTATCCCGGACAAGAAAAAAGGACCGCGGCCGCGCGACCCGACGCACGGCGCCGCAGGAGGCAGGAAAGGCTAGTTCGCACTAGGCTAGTATATTAGTCAAGTAGCGAGTAATGTAGTGACTAAATGTGTCTGAACACTGAACATTTAGTCGAGTAGTTTAGTAAGTTATTTGGTCGAGTCGATCCGTTTTATTATATTTTCAACAGGTTCATCTACTAAACAGGTCCGAACCTGTCGAATTAGCCTGGAGAGAAAAATAACTTCAACATTTATTTCCAAATATGAGGAACTCGAATGTCTGTGGAATTCCTTCTTTTATAAATCACACAAATTTGCTCATTCCCCTCTTCTAAAAAAAAGCGATTACGATTAGATTACGATAATTACCATAACAACAATACACACACACAAAATACAAACAAGTACAAATTCACACTAAAGACATGAAGCAACTTATCAGAAAAATCTAATTAAGCCTTCTGTTTCTTTATAATTTAGTGTGGTCAGATATCCAAATGTAGCCTTTTTGGCCTCAGAGTTAGTTTTATCCTTCAGCTGACAGTGTTTATCAACTACATTGTATACATGTGTTCTAATGGAATTACCAAATCGTCGTGTAAAACTCGTGTTAACCCGTGGGTATGGAATCCTAAAGATTCTTTTATTAGCCATTGCATCATAGTCATCAGAATCGAGAATGACCTATGAACGGAAAGAGTTGTATTCCGTATGAATAACTGCCTAACGCTCAACAAATATTAGATGTTTGGATGTTGTTCGATCACGACATAAGAACTCAAGGAATTTATCTGAGATTTAAAACTATTATAAACTACTACAGCTTACCTTTCGTATTGAAAAGAAGTACAACATTAGCGAAAAGCCAAAAACTCTACGATAGATCTTCGTCCGAAATTGCGAGCAAATACTAAAAACAAATGTTAGTTAAAGTTATAGAGTAAAAAAATTGTATGTATATTAGATCATGCCCGCGTAGGCGCGGAAATGCAGGACATTATTCACGGGCCGGTGCCCGCCGCCGATCCTGGAGTTTACCGCCGAAGGAAATAGGTCCTAGCTTTGATATTGCCCACCCGGGGTCTACTGCCTGTAGACAGCGGTCTTAATTTTGTTCTATCTTTTCTGTTCGCTTCTAATTACAAAGACAGCAATAGCCAAAGCCAACGCCGATTAAGTGTAACGGTAGACGAGCTAGTAGCCCGGTGCTCTGTTTTCTCCTTCGTTTCTCGGGACATATTTTCGCATGTTTATAGGTGTAGTTCCCGACTCCGGGCGTGTGTCTGGATGTGACCGGAGCGGTGCAGGAGCCGGCTGTACAACAAACAAGGCTGTTATACTTCTAACTTATCGCTGTTTTCAATCCGGCGTCGTTCAACCGTTTACACATATACTCGATTGGAGCGATTCCTGTTGGTACGTGCGATGTAGTAGGCTGGCTTCTTTGTAGAAGGATTGTTTTCAGAGTTCTGTAGATAACAAAAAAACATTCAAGATTTTTGTTACAGGAGAACTTTGGACTTTTCCACGTTTTTTCTCAACTATGATAGATATGCGTTTTGTGTATAAAGTATGATCAGAAGATTCTGAGTAGGGTTTTCAGATAGTTGCAACTTTGGTATTTTCAAGTCGAGAGTGAATTGTTTTTTCTTAGTAAGCACGCTCCATCGAGACCATCTGTCCATCTGTTCGAGCGTTTGAGCTTGACCCTTGAGGCGGTGTCTGAATGGGGCGATGCCAATCTGGTCAAGTTCAACGAGAGTAAGACGCAAGCGTGTCTATTCTCCGCTAAAAGGAGTCCATTTGAACTGACTCCAACTTTTAGAGGTGTGTCCGTGCTGGTTTCTGACCGTCTTGAGCTTTTGGGCGTGACTTTGACCTCTACGCTCAACTTTGGCTCGTATATCGAATCTAAGGCTAAACTAGCTGCCAAAAAACTGGGTGTCCTTTCAAAGGTGCGAAGGTACTTCAAGTCTGAACAGTTGCTTACATTATATCAAGCACAGATTCGCTCCTGTATGGAGTACTGTTCGCACCTTTGGGATGGTTCGGCTAAGTATCAGCTGGAAGCTCTGGAATCGATCGAGAGACGTGCCAAAAGGCTCATAGGCAATGCTACTCTTGTGCGAAAAAGACTTCAAAGTCTTGAACATCGCCGTAAAATTGCTAGTCTATCGGTTTTTTATCGGATACACTTCGGAGAGTGTGCGACTGATTTACATGATCTAATACCACCTTGTCCTTTTTTCTATCGGAATGCTCGTAGCTCGAAAAAGCGACATCGTTTCATGGTTGATGTTCCAAAGACACGAACGAAGAGATTTGACTCTACTTTTGTGATAAGAACGTCTAGGCTGTGGAATACGTTGCCTGAGTGGGTTTTCCCCGATGGTTACAATCTTTGTGTCTTCAAATCGAGAGTGAATCGGTTTTTTCTAGGTAAACACGCTTCATCGTAGACCGCATCGTCGCTTTACATCAGGCGAGATGGCGGTCAAGTGTAAACCTATAAAAGGTAAAAAAAAAAAAAAAAAAAAAACCTTCGTGGTTTAACACCAGACGAGATGGCGATCAAGTAATCGTCACGATGTAGCTTACGATGGAGCGTGCTTATTTTTTTGAGGACACGCGTTATCTGGCCAGCATGGTGGATTATGGCCTGTTTCTGAAACGTAACAATGACAACATAAATACTGCTTTTGCTAGCAAAGCATGTGAAGGATTATTTTTGTTTATTTACTAGCAACGCCACGCGTGTTAACCAGTATAGTTCCTTCCTTCATGTTCCTGCAATAAAGTTCCCAATGTGCTATTCTAGACTGTATTCCGTGTTCCAAATTTCAATCTAATCCATTCAGCCGTTTTGTCGTAATTGGGCCACAGACATGCAAATGTTCGCATTTATAACGTTAGTAGGATGTAGAATGTGACTCAGTATCTTCGGTCAGTTTATTGAGTATGCGTCTGCGAGTTATTAGTAGCAGCTGGAACAAAAGAATAACTGACTCGAGAGAATGTTGGGTAGACGAGTAGCGCGCCTCCGCCCCCGCCCGCTCCCCCGCGGCTCGCCCCGCGCTACACGCGTGTATACAAAAAAATTAAGCTCCGTACTCGTTACAAGGATCCCGTAATTAAGCGAGATCCCACATAATCCCGCGTAATTCTAATACAACCCGGGACCGGGACCGGGCCGGGTCCGGCACGCGCGTGACACCCGGGCCGCCGCCCGCGGGACCGGCCGTCACGCCGCCTCCCGCCAAATGTTAATAATTCATTACATTTATTGACGCAAAATTTAATTAATTAGAGAAATCTCCGGACGCAAGTGAATAAACAGGACGGGAACGGGAACGTGACAATTTTTATTTTCCGCGTCGGAATGTCCGCGAATTTAATTTACTTAGCATTAGAAAATATTCCGAGACGTTTCCGCTGTCCAGTTATTCTAATTGGGAGCGTGACGCGCGCGGGCGCGGCCGTCCTCGGGGAATCAGGTTATTTATATCGCGAGGCTTCCTGGAACTCCCACGGATATTCCGAACTTAAAATTACATTATTTACTTATTTATTAAGTAATGTGCCAAAAATACTTGAGATAAACATTTGACTGGCTTTGTGGCTTAGTTGGTAATACCTAAGTTTGCACCGCGGACGTTGTTTTCGACACACCTTGAATGGAAACTTTTGTTCTCTGAATGGGTGTTTCCATGTTTCTTAAGTATTAATTTATATGTAAGCAAAAGAAGTACCCCATCATAAAATTGGTTTTCATAATATAGGCCTTGCTTAATTTAGGGCTAGTTAATCTCTAGTTTAGTCGTCGTGAGGACGGAGGTATGTTTTGCTTAAGTCGTGTAAGGCGGAGGAGTAAGCAAGAGAAGGCGACAACGGACAACCTCTCGCTCTTCTGACGAGTCTGAAAGTGGGCACGGGCGCCAACCACTCTGGTTCACATGCGGTCTCCACTGGAGGCTGAAGACGTCAGACTTTTACCTGTCCGCCACTCTACCTAAGGATAGTAGGCTTCCCGAGGAGTTTCCAGCGCGGCACTGGAACTAAATGTACCGCGAGTCGGGCCCGGAAGGGCGCTGGCAGTGGTAGGGTTACGGCCGGAAGCGCGAGTGGTCCTCGACTCTACTGTCAAGCCATGGCTACAGATCTGTGACAGATACTACTACAGAGGCTACAGATAAATCTGTGGGATTTTCATTCAGCACACCTCTAAGTAGTGTCGATCCGGATACACTCTCGGATACATGCCTGATATACTCGTAGATATTATTTAAAACTATAATTTATTTCAGCTTCAAGTGTCAGATTAATTCCTTCAGATCTAACAACGATTGAGCAACAAACACCTACTACTTACACATATTTTAGAAAGATTTGTTTATTAGTAGCTGTATCTGTTTGAAACTACCGTCATTACTACATTTTTACCGTTCGAAAATAGCACCATTTTCGGCGAAATCTGTTTGAGGAATAAACTAAGCTTGTGTTAAAGTTCAGTGATCGTGGCAGAGTGTAGAGTGTATGCCGACACTCTCCGTTTGAGCGGCCGCTAGTGAACGCGCCGCAGCTCGACGTCTCACAAAATGGTTTCCACAAAATGAAGCCAAGTATCAGAACTTCAGCAAACTTTCCTGTTCACAAAAGGTTTCCACCGTAACGCGGCGTCAAAGGAAACCGCCGGCCGGCGCGCAGCGGCCTGCCACTACACTATAGGTATTGTAATTATTGAGTAAAGGTTATCTGGAAGAGATAGTTATTAGCGATAAAATTACTTGTTTTGTCCAAAATATTGTAATTTTGTGTTTATTTGTTATTTTTTTGCGTAGTTTTGTGGTATAGTAAAGTATTTTGAACTGTATTTTATTTTCCCCTCTCTTTAATTTTTCCTCATTTTTAATCTGCATAACATTTTCAATCACATCGTTTAAACTATAAAAGAATTTAGTTTGACAAACTGATTTTTTAACTAACCAAGGTGAAAATTGGGCCACCTCGCTGCGATGTAGCGATCTACAATGCAACGTGCTCACCTAGAAGAAAGTGATTCACTATCAACTTGAATACCGCATGATCGTAACCATTTGGAAAAACCCACTCAGGCAATGCATTCCACAATCTAGATTGTACGTATGAAAAATAGTGATGCCTCTAGTTCTCGAAATTTCATTTCAGTTTCGTTGATGTCCACGGGTAAATATATCCCGAGATTAATAACACTAGTGACTTCCGGAAGCAGTAGTGCGCCGCTCTTGTCTCGTCATCCTCAGAAGTACGTCTGAAATAAGCAGCCAATTATGAGAGCAAACGGTTAGCCGATCCTCGCATAATGCAGGACAAACATTTGACCGCATTATCACATCGCCGCCTCTCTGAGCACGCCTCGTCCTCGGCTGCCGGGCTAAATATACCTCTATGCCGTAGTGAGAAGGTCGGCGATTGTCTGGCTCGGTGTGACGACGCCAGAGCCGTAAGACAACATTATCTATTGCTAAGTTATGTTAAGTACATGCAGGGGGGCAGCACTACCGTATCTCCGCAGCCGCCGTTTACAGCTGAGCTGTTGACTCGGACAATACATTGAACGTTACTGATCCAATATTTTGTATTGAAAGTATGTTATATTTGGGTCTATATGGGGTAGCATAACATTTTTTGTACTAATTTAAGTAGGCATAACGTTTTTAGGACTAATGATAATTTACCATAACAACTAAACGCATAACTGTTTTCTCATAATGTTTACAAGCATAACCATATATAGCATAACGATTACTTACCATAATGTTTAAACACATAACCATATATAACATAAAGATAACTTAGCATAATATGTAAAGACACACATCGAAAAAAGCAGACGGTAAATCTAAGAAATATGACTCTTTTTGACACCGGGTGGGCTCCCACCAGAAGCTCAGCGGTCAGCCCTGAGTGTCGCTTCTCCATACTCGGCCTGCGCTCCACTACGAAGGTAGCCGGCTCGCTTCGCTTGCCACCTCCCCTATTCGCTACCCTTGGCCTCGCATGGCTCGCTCCACTCAGGACCTCTCTTGAGCTTCTGGCTCCCGCATTTTTATATACACTCTAGGGGTAGTAGTGACAAGACTAGATGGAGTCGGGGTGCTCCGAGTCGGATCTGGGTCCTATGTAGCCTGGGTCTATGTTTGGTAGCACAACAACTAATAAAAAAATGCCTAAAGCATATTATGTGTCTTATCAATATGCCTATCATCAATAGTCGAATTTAATGTAGTACAATAGATTGTTATGCTTAAAACACATTATGCCAAAAAAATATGCAAAAGTTACATTATGCCACTTTATATTATGCTACATTCATTATGACAAAGTAAATTAGAAACAAAAAATTATGCGTTTTAATAGGCACCCGTTATATTTCGTTGATAGTGAACTCACCCGCCAAGCCTTGAAAGGTTGTGGGTTCGATTCACTGAGGGAAAATATTTGAGTACCTACTTAATGAATTTGTTGAGTTTCTAGGTATTTAGATGTATGTTCTATGTTAAACATGTGCGTACTATTTACATAATTATATGAGTATTATCTCAGATTATCCATATACAAGTAAATAATACAAGTCAATACAATAATACAAGTTTTGCTTAGTTTTGGGTTAGTGTTGTATGTCCGAAAAAAATCATTCATTTTGATCAGTTTTCAAAAAAAGAGGCGGTTATCAATTCGGTTGTATGTTTTCTTGTACGTACGTTATGCGATATATCCGCTAATTGTAAATCGATTTTGATGATTCTTTGTTTATTTGGTAGATAAAAGTTTGGTGGTGCCGGCGAGCGCGGCGCGCGCGTGCTACTTCGCCACTGTTCACTCGCTGCTGCAGTACGGCGCCGAGCTGTACGGGAGCGCCGCGGACTGGGAGCGCGCATTCCGCATGCAGAAAAGGGCCGTGCGAGCAGTGGCGGGAATAAGTAGTGACAAATCGGCAGCACCACAGTTTAAAAAACTGGGAATCATGACGCTGCCCTGCATTGTTATCTTACAGGTCGCGGTGTATGTGAGAAACAACCTGCATTTGTACCCTGCATACGGTGAGCTCCATACACGCCCCACACGACGTGCAGGGCAGCTCAAAGAAATTCCCAGGACCTTAACAAAGTCCGACAAATTAACACAAACATGTCATGGGACCGACTGTATATAATAAGTTACCTAAGTGTATCACCACGGCGCCAAGCCTGGCTTGTTTCAAGTCTCGCCTGAGGCGTTGGCTGGTCGATCGGACGTTCTACAGCTTGACAGAATTCTTAAAATGTAAAGTGGAGGACTGTACTGTAGTACAATATTTTATTTTAATGTATTAAATTTGATTATTGAGTTTGATTATGCATTTAGGTTGATTATTTAGTTTTTTTAGTTTAATTTATTTATGTAATTTGATTATTTAATTCGCCTATGTATATCCTTAATTTGTAATTCTGTAACTTGACATGTAAATAACACTTATGAATAAATGAATATGAATATAATAGCTCAGAGGTCCATATAAATGTATCATATCGGCAGCATGTCGATTTGGTGACATAAAATATATAATGCTGGCGTGTTTTGAAAAAAACAAAAAAATTGGCAGTCATAGCGACTGCCTAAGTAAAACCCAATAACTCAGAATTTAATAGCTCACTTTGGAAACTACGCGAGGGAAACCGGATGGCGTGACAGTGACCATGACCATCTAGATCATCCGAGTTTACCCGAACATGTCTTTAATTTACGAATATGACGATTGAGCTCAATTCACAGCCCTCGGAAAATTTGTATGTGGTGAGGTGTTTTCACTTTAAAAACTAAAATTTGCTTCCTTTTATCTGGACGACGCGACGCGACGTGATCGTATTATTTCACAAAAATGTGAAAAAAAAGTCTAGTGGCGGAGTTACATTTTATTTGAAGTCGGTTTTACTGTTTTAAAGAAAATTTTAGTTACCTCTTTAGAAAGAATGGTATATACAATTAAAAACCGCAGCATAACAGAATAGCTTGCAGAACCGATTTTAATAAAACAAATCGATACCAGAAGTATCAATTAACGTAAGGGACATTTTGGCGAAAATTAGTTATATATATCATTGTATTCAGAATTTTCTGCTCTATCGATTGGTATTATTGAAAAAATTCTATCGTTAAAAAAAAATCCCTTACAGTAAAAATTTTTGGCCTGCGTAAAACGATTTATGACAGAAAAAGTTATGTAACAGACATTTACATTTTTTTCCCCTGAAAAATAAAGTAAGTCCCAGGGTTAAATAAATTACACCCTTACCTTAAACCTCAAATCAGTCGATGTGAATAACATGATGTCCCTTACTTTAATTAATGATTAGAGTTATAAGAATGATTATCTTAAAAACATAGGGGTATGCACATTTATAAAAATGATTTGACGAAAATTTAAGTCAAATAAACAAAGTTATAGACTGGTGATACTTACGACATAGAAGTCCCTAAAAATTACCATTAATACTAAACTAATTAATACTAAAAATAAACCTGCAAAGAATTTTAGCGCAAGAGGATTGGCAAAAAAAAAAGTGCTGTTAGTGGTAAAATTACAACATTATATAATGAAAAATTATATAAGCAACCAAAATTAATTTACAGCTGAAAGTACTAGTAATATATACATAAGTCAAAGGAACAATTTGCCATCTCTCTATAAAGAGAGGCTACGAATTTCCATTCCAAAATAAAATGACCTGATAAAGTTGTGTGACGCCGGTATAATATCAAAAAGATTTCATGGTGAATCAATATAATTATATGAACCTTCCGAATAAATCGCCAGTTAAAGATACCCTCAGAAAACCCGACGATGATGTAGATGTGATGACAGCTGATGAAAAAATAAAATACCAAATAGAAAAAGTTATTCCAACCATTTCAATTTCACCATTAAAATAGTTCAATTAACTTATAGTAGTTATCGTCATAATTTGTCTGCCCATAACTAATTATTTATTCATATAATCATATTTATTTCTTATATTAATATTAATTTCATTCACATTATTTTATTCATTAATCTTTCCGTCAATTCATATTTGTCTTCGTTTCCAGTACATTAATTAAATTACTTAATTAAGCCATTCCAATTCTGAAACTACCATTAATCATGCAAAAAACCTATTTTCATGGTGTTAAAATACCATAATTTTAGTAGATAATCTATGGTTACATCAAACTGCAACACTCTAAAAGTCCTTTACAATAGAATTACGGTTAATTTTCTATTGCTCTTGCTGCTTACAATATGCTTGACGGCTTACACATACAATATTAGTAATGTATGGCACAACTAAACATATTTTTTTAATGTAAGGGACATGCTATATTTTAAACCGCTGGGTATTCCTAAATCTTTCGTTTAAAGCATGAAAGAAAAAGTAATTCTAAGAAACTTTGCTCTAGACACAATTAAAATTGGAGCAGACAGTAAAAAGTTATGGACAGATTTAAAAAAATAGTATCGTTTTTTGGCTCTCCTGAAAAACCGTGTTTTGTCCCTTACATTGATTGATACTTCTGGTATCGAAATATAAGAATCATCGTTATAACACCACATGACCGCATCCAAGTCAGTTCACTAGTTTACCAGAGCTGCGGTGCTACAGACAGACACAGAGACACACACAGAGCAGTCAACTCATACCACCCCTCATTTTCCGTCGGGGTTGATGAATGATTTGTATGTATGTATGTCTGATCGCGTCAGCTCACGGCTCGGGAGATACGCGCGCGGGCGGTCACGCGTCACGCCACGCCACGCCGGGGCAACTGAGCCTAAACAATGACTTGGATATTCTGTGTTCATCACTTCAATTGTAGGTATGTTGTTACAATACATTCTGTCTCGTAATCCACGTAATTACACGTATTATGTAATACCATACTAACGTACTTACGTAGTCAAACTAACTCTGATATAATATATTAGACAGGTTTGAAGGCCAATGTTTCTAAAGAGATTACAGGGCACAAATAAATCATCTCTATTTGACGATTGTAGTGCAGTGATTGGGACTCTTGTGTTCAAATAGCTAAGTAGCACTGTGCTGTTATGGGCAAGCGTGTTGCTTATCATTAGGCCCGGGTCTTGCGCTAGACACATTTTAATTTAAGGTGCTGACAACAGCTAACTGAAATTCACGAATTCGAAATTAAGCCACGCCTATTTACTACTTCGATAAGACAGCGCCACCAAACGAAACCGCGTCCAGCCGGCGACATTATTAGTATTGAACAAAACGTGGAAACAAAAAGTTACCGCTCCAAGCTCATAGATGGCGCTTTTAATATATTTTTGTAATTAATTTAACATAACTTTTTGTTTCCTTCGATATCTTTTTGCACTTTTGCAGATTGTGAAGAACATTATCGAAATTCTATTAGTAAAGCCTATAAATAATAATGTACGGTCTACAATTACAATAGACTCTTTTTATACAGAAAATAAAACCAACTTCAAAATCACAAATAAGTACTCGAAAGCGAAAAAAAGTTCATTTAATTATTGTAAGCGCTACTCACTCATCTATTTGAAGTCAAATAGATTCATTCGACATAAACATTAATTGCATTAAAGTAGCTACAGCAAAAAGCCAACATTACGTGGTGTTCCCAGGCGGTCACCCATCCAAGTACTGACCACGCCAGGTGTTGCTTAACTTCGGTGATCGGACGAGAACTAGTGTTTTCAAGCGCTATGCACGTCGTCAATTATATTAAATACGTGTATTAATACAAACATAATAGTTATCATCATCATCATCAATAGACGAGCTCGCAAGTTAATAATCCACAACTATTGCTCATTACAACACGAAAGACAAGTTTTTGAAACAACCCCATTTCGCTGCTTTGTAACGAAAGGTCCACAAACAAAATTTTACAAAAATATTTTAAATTCATAAGAATTTTTTTTATTTAAACCATGCGGAACGTTTATAAAATGAAACATTTATAAATTGCATTGGAAAAAGTTTTGGAATTTATATCATGCAAAAAGTTGGTTTTAAAATGTCAAATAACAATGTTGAAATGGATAAAGTTTTTTTTTGGGTTTTTATATGGACTAGTGGCGCCATATTCTATAGCGGACAAATGATTTGAAAATATAAATTTCACCTATACTTACTAGTGTTGAGTACCTATGCAATAAAATATAAAAAATACAAAAATGAAACAACCACTCAGAAATAAACAGATAATTCTTGAGATTGAGAGAATAAAGCTGCAGCTCACTATATCGCAGAAAAAAAGAGAAGTTCGTATCATATACCGGTCAGCAAAACGAAACACGACAAAAAACAGTTTCTACAAGTACAAAAAATAACACAAACTGGATATGAGTCACAAATGTCTAAGTTAATATTTTTTAATATTAACTTTGTTTGAAAACGCATAATTTTTTTCCGTAATTTACTTTGTCATAATGAATGTAGCATAATATATAGTGCCATAATGTCAATTTTGCATAATAGTTTATATAAATATTAATGCAGTTGAAAAAGATAGCTAATCCTTGAAACTATCCAAATTAATCAATATCCAGAAACGCAGGCTACAACCATAATCTACATAAAAAATAATAAATACACTGTTTAGCAACATTTTAAAGTTGATTTTGTGCGAGTTACGATGGTTATAAAAAATGACACGCTTCCCGTGTCATACGCCTTAAAATAAAAGCTTGAATGACACGGATGCCGTGTTTTCCGCAACGAATCGGTTAAGTCGGTTTACAGATAATAGTTAAATATGACACCGTCATAACAAATCATAGATGAAATAATTGCATACAATGTAACTAAATGTCATCTAAAATTCACTTTACTGAGAAAGGACATTGTTCATTTATAAGGGACTTGGGGCTAAACGTGGACGTTGACTGTCACTGATATCATAAATTAAACATGATGGCTTCTAGCACTTGATATCAGAATATTATCTTTTGGTAGTAGCAAAAAGACTATTTACTCGTAATGCGAACGTTGACGTGGTTACTTTTAAACAAAACTACAACATTTTGTAAATTTTTTAATATCGATCTAAAGATCGATAGTGACCGTCTGGATAAAATCGATGCTATTCTATTATGTTTAAAATAATAACTAAATTATTCACAAGTTAGTGGTTAGATGATTATCAATGTGTGCGAGTGAGACGAGCGATTACTCGCATCACTCGCTCGCGGCGTAAAAAAACCTGTACTTTCAGATCCGCACTGTAGAGAAATGAACCGCTGGTTGCTCTCTTGGATTGTTCTAATCGCTTAGCGAGTATCGCTGAGCGAGTATTATCTTTCATAGCTCTTGTCGCTCAGCGACAAACTAGTGAAGCGAGTACTCACCGGGAGTATGAACAGTCAGCGATCAACTACTGTCTGTATCTGAGTATATGCATCTCTTTTATTTAGGTACACGGAATGTATAATATCTATTGTACGTTTCTTGAGCGAGAAAATAGTCGATAGTTACTCGTTTTCTCGCCGGCAGTGGGACAACTTTACTGCCCAAGTAGATGATTTTGTTGTTCGTGGCGTTGTGAAGTGAAAGCGGGTGCGATGAAAAACCATTACACAAATAAAGTGGCCAAGTGCAAGTTGGACTCACCCATGAAGGGTTCCGTTGCAGCAAGTAATATAATAGACATAGTATACATAGTTTTTGTAGTTCGTTGTAACTTTGATCGAAGTTTTAATAATAGTGTATTAATATTATAATATATAATATAAATTTCTGTATCGTAATGTGGATTATTACGTACTTGTGCGGTAATGTAACGTAAAACGCACGTTTTCAAAATGCTCCGTCTAAAACGAACGGTACCTACCTTTTTAAATCTTAGTAAAAAGTTTTTATGTCAGAAAAGTTGTAAATATTTTATGAATAAAATTAACTATGAAAGATAAAATACAATGAAAATTATTTAATTTGTTAATTTAATTAATTTTGACCAAAACTTAAAAACACAAAAACATTCATTTACTTTATTACTAATGTCGTAATGTCATACTGGCTGGAGTTGTGTCCTTGCTTTAAAAAAAAGCGCTGATGCGCGTGCATTGTTAATCTGTGAAATACGTCAGCCAATGGGAAATGCCGAAAGGGCGTAGCCTGAATGTCATGGCATAGCCATCTAGAAATGCGTGAGCCAACGGGAAATGATGACGCATTTCTAGATGGCCATGCCATGATGGATCAAATTCCGAGTAATAAGTTTTCCCTTCTATCGGCAGTTCCTATGACTGCCAATTTTTTTAATTGAAAATGTCATCTGAATTTTGATTTATTTCGTCGCAAATATGTTTTACTAGCTGTTACCCGCGACTTCGTCCGCGCGAAATAAATACTAAGGTAACTCAGGCAGTACCTACATAGTTTTATACCCATACACATTAATGGCTATAAAAAGCTAAAAACAGCTTATAATAAATCAATTTCATCAAAATCGGTTGAGTTGTTTAGGTCTGAAAGTGTTAGACACATTCGTCCCCCATTTAAACTCCCAATTTTATTTTTAAAAAATTTCATCCCCATACAGTTCGAAATTACAAAATTGCTAGAACAAACATTTATTGGCTTCGTGTCAAGTACCTATGTACAGAGTTTCATGGTTTTATCTTCAACGGTTGTGGGATCTTCTATGTTGACATTCCCCATTTCAACCCCAATTTCACCCCCGTACAGTTCGAAATTACAAAATTGCTAGAACCAATATTCGTTTGTTTCGTGTCAAGTGTCTGTATACAGAGTTTTATGGTTTTATCTTCAATGGTTGGGAACTTTCATATTGACATTCATCCCCCATTTCAACCCCAATTTCACCCCCGTACAGTTCGAAATTACGAAATTGATAGAACAAACATTCGTTTGCTTCGTGTCAAGTGTCTATATATACAGAGTTTCATGGTTTTATCTTCAACGGTTGCGAACTTCCATATTGACATTCATTCTCTATTTCAACCCCCATTTTCAACCCCGTACAGTTCGAAATTACAAAATTGAAAGAACAAACATTTAATTACTTCGTCTAATAAATATCGTAAGTGTCAATTCATAACTTTGAAAATCACGAATTTTCATACAACCGTTCATCCCTTGTTTCATCCTCTTAGGGGTAGAATTTCGCAAAACCCCGTCTTAGCAAGCACCTACGTGCTAAGAGGGACCTACATGCAAAATTTCAGATTCAATGCTAGCATTTGTAGTTTCTGAGATTCCTTGATGAGTGACCTTTCGCTTTTATATATGTAGATAACGTCGTATGACATACGTGCACTTTGATAATTACATCCTCTGCTAATTATATGTAGTTCTCGCCTACGGTTCGAGCTAGCAATATTGCTTCGGCTGTAATTATCAACTTAGCGCACTTATATCATAATGTACTAGTATAATGAACTTTTAGTTTATTTATCTGGGTACTAAAATAATGCCCTATTTATACATATGTTTTTTACAAAATCTAATTATCAAGAACATTTTGGCCACGGATAGCCTATTTTGAACAATGCCCTTTCATATTTTTTTTTCAAATTAAAATATAATCAGTGAAATTGGACAACAACAAAGGCGTTTGGGTACTTTTGTATGGACTAGTGGCGTCGTATTTTTTAGCGGCCAAAAATCTGTTATCACTTTCTTGTATCAATGAATATTTGCTCCAAGTAATATCGGAGCGGAGTTAGGACCAACCAAAGTTATTTATTTTTTGGATTTTTGTACGGGCTTAGTGACATCGTGTTTTTTTAGCGGCTAAAGATTTGTTATCGCTTTTTTGGAATATTACTTTACTTCTAGGGTAATTGTGCAATTAGGTTTGCTGTAAGCTGTAAGTCATATCGGAGCTGAGTTATGGCTTTTCAAAGTTTTTTTTTGGGTATTTTCATATGAATTAGTGGCGCCATTTCCTTTACCGGCCAAAGATCTGTTGTTACTTTTTTTAAACATACTTTACTGACGGGTATTTCTGCAATCATATTTGCTGTAAGTTATGTCGGAGCTTTTCAAGGTTTTCTTTTGGGGTTTTTTACATGGACTAGTGGCGCCATAATCTATAGCGGTCATTCATTATATATCAAAGATCCATTGTCATTTTAATGAAAAATTTTTGTAAATACCAAAAAAAACTTTGAAAGGCAATAACTCAGCTCCGACATAACTTAAAGCAAATCTGATTACACAAATACCCTTGAGTAATACCCTTTCAAATAAGTGACAGCAGATCTTTGGCTGCTAAAGGAAATGACGCCACTAATCCATACAAAAATACCCAAAAAAAAAAAACTTTGAATAGCCATAACTCAGCTTCGATATGACTTACAGCTTACAGCAAACCTGATAGCACAATTACCCTAGAAGTAAAGTAATATTTCGAAAAAGCGATAATAAATCTTTAGCCGTTAAAAAAAACACGATGTCACTAAGCCCGTACAAAAATCCAAAATAATATATAACTTTGATTGGTCTTAACTCCGCCAGGGAAAATCTCTTCGAAATGAGGTATCACCGCCCGAACCTGGTAACAAAAATCAGCCAGGAGTTGCACACATCGCAATCCGATGGATGTAGCATATGCGTTGAGGGAAATATACTCAGGTATGTACTCCTCAGCACCCCGTATAAAGTCCCTAGAACAGAAAAGGTACAAGGGAGCGCAAATGCCCAACACCCTCTTTTTAGTTCACACTCAAGAGGAGAAGGAGGCCCTGACAAACCAGGGTTATGGGTCAGGCACAGGGTCACGTATCCTTACCATTCATGAAGCTCAGGGACTGACATATGAATCGGTAATCGCAATAAAAACCAAGGCAAACATGAAGCTGCACGAGAGCGTGCCCCATGTGGTTGTTGCAATCTCACGGCACATGGGGACCTTCACGTACTACGCTAACGACACCGATGACACCATTGGTCGGTTCGTGCGGCGAGCGTTGGCTGCATTACCGAAGACCATCCGAGAGTTCAACCTACAGATGGCCATCAGGGACAGAAATGCAGCCGTAGTGGAGGCTCTGGGCCGGGAGGAGGCGGCTTAGGCAAATGGTAATAAGACAAAAAATCGATGTCGAGCCGATTACTTGCGGAATCCGAACCAATAGTGATCGGCACAACAGACGAGCACTAGTATTAGGTTCAAAATGTTCCCAGCTCCCCCCATATTTTCCTCTTAAGATTATACAAAAAATATGTGAAAATAAATAAGATTTGAAATGATGAAAGCTACGGACCCCGGAGTCTGTGGAGTGGTAAATTTAAATATATGAAAAAAAGGAAATGGTGCCACTAATCCATATAATCAGAAGCAGCAATGGGTGCAACAGCGCACTTAAAAATTACATCATTTTTTTCACATTCGCATCGTCGATTCGACGAAGCTTAGTAGTTAATGTCGGTAATGGGCTTTCGAGGGATAACAGACTAATTATACGGCATTTTTACATAAAACATTAGATAATATCAAATGTGTTTAAAATAAGCCAAGTGCAAGTCGAATGAACGAATGAAGGATTCCGTACCAATACTCAGGTATGTACTCCTCAGCACTAATCATGAAAATATCAATATCTATGAAAACGGCAAAAAATCAGGTCTATTTTATAGGAACCCTACTTCCACATATTTATATTAATTACAAATACAAATACAAAAATCTTTATTGCTGTTTGTAGGTAAGATAAGATAATACAAAACATTTTAAAAATTGTTCCATACAAACTGGCCTCTGCGAGAGGCATGCAATATGTCTGGCAAGACAATTTGTTACTTAATTTTTAAATAAAAACAAAAAAAATTTTTTTAATAATAGTCAGCTGATTAAAGTCTTCTTCTTCCTCATCTTCTATTAATTTCTGGTTTTTATTTATGTCATCTGATTCTTCATCTTCGATTCATTTCTGGCTTCTATTTGGTTGTGATATATATTTGTGTGAGATAAATGTTTGGTGAGCACAATTTCGCCATCGTCTTGTGTTTCATCAGGATATTGTCTTGTGTTTTTTGAGTTTGATCAATATGTCCATCCAGGGTCTAAGGTCTTGCATTAGTTAATTTTATTCTTATGATTATTAATTTTAATACAACGTAGAAATAATCAAGTAATATCCCATTAAAATACATAGAGAATGATAGAAAATCGTCAGAAGTAGAAAAGTAAAATAACTGAATTTTGAGTTGTGGCTTTTTAGTCTCAAAGCAGCGATTTATTTTCAATTCATCGCCAAATCTAAAAATGTAGTATTAAAGAAATAACGTCTCTTGTGAAATTAAACTACGTAGGGCCATCTTTCAGCGTAATCATCAGACCCGGTTACAATCTGCGTAAACAACCCACTATATGTTCTCATTGCTGGGACTCGAGGCATTCATTCGCAAGGAGAGATCTAGGCTGGGACTAGGTTATAATCCACCACGCTGGCCAAGTGTGGGTTGGTAAATGTCACATGAGGTGAAAACACTAGGTACCTACATGTACTTACTAGGTACATTTCGGTTTCCTCACGATGTTTTCCTTCATCGTTTTTAAGTTAGCGGCATTACATGCTAACATCGAGTGGTGCGCGTGGGGCTCCGAATCGGCAGTCACCGTTCTCCCGAATAGATGAGCCATAAAGTAGACTTTAACAGCGACTTGGACTTTAATACCAATGTACTCGTTTAATTACTGGCAACCCTTAACCATCTTCCAGCACCTTCATCAGACCCTTGTTACCATTTAACACTCATCAAGACAAATCAAATGAGCCCAAACTCGATGGAGTTATGTCATTTAATTGTTGAGTTCCTATGACCCCCTTCCGGCTCCATCATCAGACCCTGGTAATAATCTAGCACCAAAGTACTCGTTAAGACAAAGAAAACGAGTCCAAGCTCGGTTATGCTATGTCGTTTAATTACTGAGTTTCTATGACCACCTTCCGGCTCCATCATCAGACCCTGGCTACCATCCACCTTCAAAGTACTCCTCAAAACAAATCAAAGGAACCCAAACTCGCTGGGGCTATGTCGTTTAATTGTTTAGTTCCTATGACCACGTTCCAGCTCCATCATCAGACCTTGGTTACCATCTAGGTTTTTAAAAAACAATTAATTGATGTGAATTAAACATTTTGCATGGCAATAGCAATATACAACCTTCCAGCAACCTTCCAGCTCCATCATCAGATCAGCACCATAATTAATTAGTTATCATATAATTGTCTTGAAATTTAGTCTGTTTAAATGTCTTGTTCCATAGTAACTATATTCTCATATATGCCTCAGGGCAGGTAAAACTAAAAAATAAAAGCTTGAAAAACTACAGAGAAAACATACAATAATATGAAAAAAAACATGCAAAAAGAAGTTCACGGTTCTGAGATTTGAACGCAGGGTCATGAACGCGTACCGCGGTCATGCTAAACCATCGAGCCAACCCGACTTATATCCAATGTGTCAAATTTTCAAATCATATGACCTCTCTTGACGTTTCCGCATTTCGTTTGTGAGAATTTATCATTTTATTTTTTTTGCCGATTTAGTTAGCTGGTAGAAGGGCCGTTCAGTCGAGTTAGCTTTTTAAAAACAATTGATTGATCTGAATTAAACATCAATGATGCAGCATGGCAACCTTCCAGCTCCATCATCAGATCAGCATCATAATTATCATATTGCAATTTATTTATTGTCTTGCAATTTACACAAGTATTATGCAAATTTTCACGCAATCTGTAAATCGGGAAGTAGATTTAATTTGCAAGATTTCATGATAAGCCTAGGGTTACATCACGGATATTCATGGGTTCCATAATAACTATATTCTTATCTGTGCCTCAGGTCAGGTGAAACTAAAAAATAAAAGCTTGAAAACTACAAAGAAAACATACAACAACAATATGAAAAAAAATACGCAAAAAGAAAATCACGGTTCAAACATTTGGACACAGGGTCATAAACGTCCACCACGGTCATGCTAAACCATCGAGCTAAACCTACTAATAACCAACGCGTCAAATTTTCAAATCATATGACCTCTCTTGACGTTTCTGCATTCCATTTGTGAGAATTTTTATTTTTTTTAATAGCGAGTGCCGCGCAGCGAAGCGACGCGACGTAGCGTCCTTCCTGCACGGCGCATCAGCGCTTTCTGCCGGACTTCATAGTAGTGAGCGAGAAGCAAGACTCAGGCCGGTTCGGTCGAGTTAGCGTATTAAAAAACAATTAATTAATACGAATTAAACAACTTAATCTAAAATATAAAACATCCTTGCCCTTTATTAAGAAATAATACGTTAATCTTTAAAATTTGAATAATGTATGTTCATTAATAACACAGATATTTACGTTTAAAACTCATTTTAGAGGTTAGTTTACGATTTTTTCTTGTCAAGATATCTTTTCCAAATCGTGTTTTGAAAGCAATGGTTCCCTTATAAATATGTTCAAGAATAACATATATTTTATTCAACATCTCAAACCCTATACATTTTGCTAAAAACGTGTTTAAAAAGTGCCATTTGGCTCTATTCAGCGCCTTAAAAAAGCGCACATATTTAATATGTGCACTGGGTAGAGATCGAACCCACGACTCACGGCTTCGCAGCCGGACTTACTACTAACTAAGCCAGTATAGACCAGCTGATTTCCTATTTAAGAACGGTGCCAAATATTTATCAGCAATAAAAAATGTGTGTACTTCACCGCTCGGGAGACACAAGTGAAAACTTCGATCATTTTAGTAGGATAAGATATAAGTCAGAGATCAAAATAATTATTTTCTTTATAAACAAATCAAAAGATGAGTAGTAAACACAGCGACACAGCAACAACAAACAGCTGACTGTATCTTGCTCGCTCGGGGACACTCGGCGATCCCGAGTTCACCCGAGCGATTTTCATTTTTTAGTCACGCTGTGAGGTGAATGGTTAGTGAATGGTTAAACATTTAGAGCCTAGGGAAAATTATCCGAAGAACGCCAAAAGAAGTATTCACTTCAAAATATCTAATCATCTCTTAACACGTCGGCGTCGGTACCGAGCCTGAGTTGGCAGTAAACTCCACGGGATACGTAAAGGCTTGTTCGCATTAGACTAGTAATTTAGTCTAGTAGCGAGTAATTTAGCAACTAAACGTGTATGAACAGTAAAAATTTAGTCGAGTAGTCTTGTGAATGATTTAGTCGAGTCAATCCATTTTGTTCTATTTTCAACGGGCGAGTAGCATCCCCACCACGCGTCTGTGCTCTTTGGTTCATCGGCTAAACGAGTGCGAACCTGTCAAATTAGTCGAGTTCATTAGTTGCCGCATCTCTTTACTAACTAGTCTGTGGTTGCCGCCAAAATGTCGTTTCGCTGGAGTGAAGATACTACATTAAAATTTGTTTCTTTATATGTGGAACATGAGTGTTTGTGGAATATTAAGTCCCCGCTCTATAAAAACAAGCAAATAAAACAAGCGTAATCAGCTTATTTATTTTATTGCGTTGTAGACGCTTCATGTTGCAAAACGCTACTTACTCACTTGTGAACTGTACTAAAGCACGGTGCGAACGACTTTTGAATAGTAGCGAGTATTTTAGCCACTAAATTACTCTCTACTAGACTAATACACTAGCTTAATGCGAACAAGCCTTAAGCGCAGTCGCCGGTGGACGGGGTACATTGCGGCGCGCCGCCGCGCCGCCGGCCGGGGCTGTTTACCTAACTCTCGATCGTTGTTTGACCATTCGAAACTTCGAGAATGCGATCCTTTACCTTAACTTTGCAACAATTTCAGCAAGTTTAATGTAACCGAACAAGACACATACTACTGGTGTAAGCTATCACAGTAAAGTTGTTTTCTGGACTATAGTGAATCCAACCATTTATTTTCTTTTTGGCAGATCTAATTTGTCAGTTATAGTGTTGTGACCAAGTATAAACAGGTACATCGATACTAGCATTTTGCAACGGTCTGGTTATTAAATTGAAATTAAATAAAATTAAAGATTATTTTGGCAAATAAGAACATGACATTTTGTCGGGTTGCCTGCGAAAAATCAGTCCCAAAGTCCGGTTGCCGAATTTTTAAAAGTAAAACATTGCTGCGAGCTTGGCTAATATCTCGGAAACTATAAACTTTAGGGCAAAAATTGTTGAGGTCGTTATTGTAGAAAATAATATTTTGCATCTTTTGTGGCCGGAAAACTTTTCTGTGACATGTAGCGTTTACGATTTATGGCCCATTTAATTAACCAGTTTTTCTATTGCAGCCGATAACTCTTGAAATATTAGATTAATCAATAAAACGCATCAGACCTTTTTTAAAGACTAGTTTATTTCCTACAACTTTCGTTTAATTTTTTTTCTTATGTTCATACGTTTTGAGTTATAAGAAGCTTAAATTCAGTTATTCTGCCAAAAACATTATAAATTAATGAATTGTATTAAAATGAACAATTGTTTTATTTGTGGTTATGTTAGACGACAAAAACTCTGTACTTGTAAGAAAAAACAGATACTGGGTCTAATGAAAGTCAACATTAGACGAAGCGAGAGAGAATAGAAAGCAAACTAGAAGATAAATAATTAACGGATTCAAAATATCCATTTCAAACTATACAAATACATACTATACATTTGAACTATACAACAATGACGTTTAAAGTGGTGGCTCTCTACTAGCCAACTAATATTATAAAAGACTTTAAAAAGATAGAAACTCTTTATTATCCACAATAAAATATAATACTTAAACAACAGGGACTTATCCTAGAACTAGTGAACCAAGTGGCGACATTATCGCTAATAGCGATCTCTTCCAGGCAACCGAAATACCATGAGTAAATACTATGTTATGTCTAGCACAAACCCCAGGATATGCCATAAATGGCGAAAGATGCCCATACCCAGCCTTCTGGGTCGTTCCCACCACTAGAACTCGGGGAAAGGCCGTGGCCCGCCGTGCTGGTCCGCTGTACATGTCGCTGAAAGATGTCATCACATTAACATCTTCACGAGTATTGATAATACCCTAGACATTTCCGAGAATAAGGGTAGATTTGTCACCTTTTTTAAATGTTACAGACCGAATACACATAAGTATTGTTGCGGTGGTAGTTTAATCATAGAAAACGAAGATAATTTGTGTGCTATCACATATTACTAGTCCCTATCTAAGAAAACCCGAATAAATTTCGAGTCATATTAAATAAATTTTACTTATAGCAGTTGCTTAACATCCTTTTATTGAAAAATTAGATATGTCCAGTCTATTGAAACAGTGCTATAGACGCACAACTAGTAGACGTAGATCAGGTACAGCAGTAACCTTTGGGTGATGAAATAATACCCAACCGACTGATGAGACATTATTAAGCCAAATATGGAAATATTTTAACACATTAAGCATATTAGGTTAATTTATTTAGAAATTAACGAAAATGGTACATCATGTTCTTCAAAGTTTACATCAGACATAAATAAACTTTGTTAATTTACCTAACTACAAAATGTTATTTAACACTTTATTTTAATAAGTATTCAAATGTTTCAGTCATCATAACCTTGTTCTTTTTTGGATATACACCAGGAGATAAACACGTCTTCAAATAATGCTGTATGTTTTCCTGAGGCGCATCAATATAACGGTTTTACATAAAAATAAATCCGATATTATGTGCCGAGAACGGAAAACACCCGTGTAAAAATAGTTCATAAACAATATCGATATCTCAATCGTAACTTCGTAACATCACTATGTTGATAGCCATAGAACGTAATTTTTTAAAAACGTTTGTTATTTTATGGAATTTATAAAAAAACTACTGCACTTATGGACTCATTTTGTGAAAGATGATTATTATACGGGATCAAGGAGCAAATTTAAGCAGTTGTCATATTTTTAAAACCTCGCATTTAAAAGTTAACTTTTGCGTAACATGACGCAGTTACGTTCTATTGGTGCTGTCAAAAAGAGGATAAACGGTTGGATCTACTATAGTACTATTAATAACAAAATGTTCGTCGTTTGTAGATTTGTTATGTCGTTTCGTGGTTGGTGTTCCCAAGACTCGAACGAAGAGGTTTGACTCTACTTTTGTGATAAAATCGTCTAGGCTGTGGAATGCGTGGCTTGAGAGGGGTTTCCCCGATGGTTGCAAAGTTGCATTCTTGCTGTCTTCAAGGCGAGAGTGACTCAGTTTCTTCTAGGTAATCACGTTCCATCGTAGACCGCATCGTCGCTTAACATCAGGCAAGATTGCGGTCAAGTGTAAACCTATTATAAACAATAGAAAAAAATCTGTTGTTATTACCAATATATTTATATAGCTAGGCCTCGATATTTAGGTGAACTTTCATGCACCATGATCGGGTAGACGGGGAGACTGAGGAATGGCGGGAATTGACACAAAAGTTTCTTTTCACGGTAAATCGTTTCAAACTATCGTATTTTCGGTCTTTTGGGACGATTACTACTGTAAGTCGAACTCGAACGTAAATCTCGACAAAACACATTAACTGTACATATATATATTATGTCGCAGCCGGATTGTATAATCCGCCGTACTACATTACGGCTAGTAAAGCAACAACTAAAGCAGAGCCGTTTTCCAAAGCGGCGGATTAACGATTAGCCGTATTGAATACTCCTCTGAACTCCAGAATCCACAGTCACTTTAGCAATTTAGCAACACACTTACTGTATATAACGCCATAGTTATTGCTGTTAAAACTAAATCGGACCGGGTAGGTTACATACATAGAAATCTAAATAATTTATTATTTAGATTCTGTGGTTACATAGGATTCAGATCCAACTCGGAGCACCCCGACTCTACTTATCGTCTTGTTGCTACTACCCCTAGAGTGTATTTAAAAAAGGTGGAAACCCACCTGGAGTCAAATCTCAATGATAAACCCTTGTCTATGTAAGTGCACCGTGTTTCTGAGGTGTACCGTCACCATAATATGAAGGGGCTTTCAAGATTTTTCTGAGAGGTAAATGTTGTTTAATAAAATAGTAAGGAATATCGTAAGAAGTAATCTGTCAGCTGTTTCTGATGAATAAAATTAATTTTCATTTTAAAACATTGTTTATTTTGTAAGTAATGTCACCCTACAATTTAATAAGCAGTAATAAAATGTGGCTAAACATCTGCCTCCTTATTGAAGAACGTTTTGCAGTTACAATCGGGCTAATCGTTGAACCGCCGCATTACAAAACAGCCCTGTTTTTGAAAACGGCTAGCCGTAATGTAATACGGCGAATTATACGATCCGGCGGCGACATATACACCACCACATGTCTACCGTCACACTACAGTATATATTCCGTTATTGTTTTTTTATAGTTTAGACGTTTAGAGTGACCATATGAGCAGGTGGTGTATGCAACATACTTGTCCTTAACAGCACAGTGACACGCAGCTATTGAAACATGAAGAGTCTACATCATTACCTAGCACAGCCTTACCTGCGTTCGACACACAAAAATAACAGATTTATTTCTATGACCTGTAATCTCACTGGAAATATTTCCCTCCAAACCGAACACAGTGATGTTTTCACGTTAGAACTCTGCCAGGAGCCATACTACTAAGTTTTTTTTATAGTATAGAGTAACGAGACGAGCAGGACATGTGCCTGATGGTCAGCAACATGCATGCCACGTAACAGCACAGTGACACGCAGCTAATGAAACATAAACAGTCCAAATCATTACTTAGCACTGCACTGCGCTCGTCATCCAGAAATATAAAATGTTTTATCTCTATGCCCAGTAATGTCACTGGAAACATTGCCCTTCAAACCGGAAAACAATAATGTTTGCACATTACTGCTTGGCGGTAGAATTACTGGCAAATGTGTGGTACTTCCCCAGACAGACGTTGCAAAGAGTCCTACCACTACAAAAGATTCCTACCACTACAGTACATACTAATCCTAAAATAATACTAGACTCAGACATATACTATCTATACTCTGATGTACGAGTAAAACCAAATAACGTAGTCAATCTCTGCATCGACACAAACAACACGTTATCTTAATTCAAAACAAAAAACCCGTTTGACCGAAGATATACGAGTTTAAACCACTGATAGTGTAACTAGTACTTATCTATAGTATCGCCGCATCGTGCGACTGGACAAGTTATACTGCTGGACGTGTCACTCGACCCATTATGCTCACAAAAAAAAGTTATAATAAAGTTAAAGTTGTAATAGTTATAAATAAGTCAGTAAGATAACGTCATTGACACAAAGAAGAAGGTTTCAAAAACTAGTGACTACGTCTACGACTACCACCATCAAATAAGGGATAGATATCTAAATTGGAGATAGAGCCAGAAAAAATATTTAAGTAAATAACTGACTGGCCTCGTGTCTTAGTGGTACATATGTAGTAACTCTGCCTGCGAAGCCGAGGGTCGTGAGTTCAATTCCCACCCATTGCAAATATTTGTGTGATGAACTCAAATATCTACGTTTAATATTTTCTATAATTTTGTATGTGTATACAAGATCTATTTATATAAGGATTATATCAGCTATCTGGCCGCCATAGTACAAGCTTTGCTTAGTTTGGGGTCAGATGGTGTTGTATGTGAATTGCTCACCAATATTTATGTATTTTAACTCAATAGATTTATCTGGAGTAGATAGGCAGTAGGCTTTTTATTTCACTATGATTATGTTATAGGCCGCCATTTCGTCAGATACTAAGTGACGATTCGGTCTACAATATAGAACGTGCTTACATAAATATATTCCTAGAAGCATAATTCACTCTCAATACTTATTAATTTATTGCTAATATAACGGTACATTTGGTGGTCTTATCTATCTATACATATAAAAATGGATTGCTGTTCGTGGGTCCGCTAAAACTCGACAACGGCTGGGCCGATTTTTGTTTTGAAACGTAGCTGACGGAAGGTTTAAACGGTGAGAAAATATTGAAAACTTGCGAAGAAGGTAGTAAAAACAACAATTAAATTTTCTAATACAAACTGTTCTACATAATTTCCAGTCAAACACTTGACGTTACGAATCAATTTTTTTTCGAGAGTTTTAATCAAAGATTACCTTTATAGTTTTAATCAAAGAGTATATAAGTTTTTGAAGTAAAAACTTCTTTTGGCGCGCTTAGACAGATTTTCGTGGTCTGTGAATTGAATTCTATCGTCACAGTCGGGTATGATTTATTTTGGTAGTTAGTTTATTTTATTTCAGTTTAATTAGTAGTTTTTTTAGTACCAGTATTGCACCCGTGCGAAGCCGGGGCGGGTCGCTAGTATATATATACATGCTATAGTTTTCTATAATTACCCTGATTGTGTGTGGCAATAATATAATGTATGTCATGTCATGCGGAGCGGAACGGCTCATTCCATAATAACTGATTTGTCAGCGGGGTATTGTTTATTAATTTTATTATTATTTATTGTCTATTATTGTTTATTAAACTTTCACGAGTAATATATTTCTTTAGGTTTTGGCAAACTTTTCATCAGAATTTATTTGTTTAACTTATATTGTTTTCGCACGACAGCCGCGCGACACATAATTATAAGCAAGACGCGCGGCTGTATTTGTAATGAGAAGGCATCCGCAGTTATCGTGCGGCTGCCGCGCTGCTTGCGACCTAAAGTGAAGGCCTTACCTGAGGAGTATGGAGCCACAATACTCGTAAAAATGCTTTTTCTAATTTTTAGACAAATTCCTATAGCAAGAATCAACACAGTGAAAAGCTTATCCTACTGCAGTGATTTTTGTTATATTGTAATTATACAAAAAAAAATCGCTCATGCCACGTCCCTGTGAGCTAGGTCCGTGGAGCCACGTCAACGGTTCCAAGGTTCCAACTCACTGAGGATGTGATGACCCCTCCCCCCACTCCCTGTCTGCGCTGCGTTGGCCTGCTTCACGCCCGCTGGTTCACTCGTACGTAACACAAATATTCAAATATTCTAGTTCTCCATTTCTACCGTACCAACAACGACGCGAAACTCGACGTGGCGCCAACATCAATTTTGGACGACATTGTTATAGACTACAGGCCCGTGAACAAAATTTACGTAGTAAATGAACCACCAGAAGACCTATATAGGATGACTAGCTTTAACCCGCGGCTTCGCCCGCGTTCGATAAGTTTTTTATTGTAGATATTGGATAGCATGAGCGTCGAATGATAATTTAAATAAAGATTGGCTATTACCTAAGCGTAGGCTTATGCGTTAATATGTAACTTCAATTCCCTATTTTACCATCTCTATGTTTGAATTTTGGAAAACTCACGTTGTAATACGTAACTCATTCTTTTTTCCATGGTCAATTCATTGAATATTCATGCAAATAATTAGGTGTCTTAACTGGTTATAGGTTTGCACTTGACCGCAAAGGCCCCTGAAGTTAAGTGATGATGCGGTCTATCGTAGAGCTTGCTATCCTAGAAAAAAACGGATTCAGTCTCAATTTGAAGACACCAACATTGTAACCGACATGAAAAACCCATTCAGGCAATGCCTTCCATAGCCTAGACGTTCGTATCACAAAAGTAGCCCGTCAGAGCTCTTTTTTATAGTATTAAGAACATGTTTAAAGCAGAAAAATTCGTACAAAATTGTATCTTTTACGTCATTGGGGTATGAATTTGAAAAAAAAACCTTCCGGCTAGCCTGCGTCATATAGAAAACATGTGAGGAAATTTAGATGTCTCCAACGAATGAAAAGTTTCTATGTAAACTTTCATCCCTTATTTCACCCCTTTGGAGACTGAAATTTGAAAAACGTTTTCATAGGTGCTTCATGATTTCGCTTGAACTTATTGTGTACGAAATTTCATGTAAATATCTCAAAGGAATAAAAAGTTTCATACAATCGTTCATCCCCTATTTCACCCCCTTGGGAGTAAAATTTATCAAAATCCTTTTTTAGCGGGTGCCTACGTCATAACATCTACCTGCATGCCAAATTTCAGCTCGATCCCTCAAGTGGTTTGAGCTGTGTGTTGATAGATCACTAAGTCAGTCACCTTTGAGTTTTATATATATATATATATATATAGAAGATAGATAGAAGATGTAAAATCGATCGTAGTTTTTGAGTTTTTAAGTTACCGAATGTGACCGGCGGGGTAATTTAACGGTTTTCCTAAATGTATACGAAGAAGTTTCATGCAAATATGTCCAAGAGATATAAAAAATTTCACACAAACTTTCATCCCTTAATTCACCCCCTTGGAGACTGAGATTTGAAAAACGCTTTCATACGTCCTTCATGATTTTACTTGAACTTATTGTGTACGAAATTTCATGCAAATATCTCAAAGGAATAAAAAGTTTCATACAATCGTTCATCCCCTATTTAACCCTCTTGGGGGTCGAATTTATCAAAATCCTTTCTTAGCCTTAGGGTGCCTACGTCATAACATCTACCTGCATGCCAAAAATTTCAGCTCGATCCCTCGAGTGGTTTGAGCTGTGCGTTGATAGATCACTAAGTCAGTCACCTTTGAGTTTTTTATATATATAAATATCATCCTACATCGGGCTCCTGGTGGTTCATTTACTACGTAAATTTTGTTCACGGGCCTGTAGTCTATTATAATGGAGGACTGGCGAAAGATACCGGATGGTTTGACTAACTTTTGTCAACGCATTGGTCTCCGGATGAACTTGTACAAAATTAAAGGCATGTGTAACGAGTTCGATGCTTCGAGACCGATTGACATAAACCAAATCACTTCTAAGATTGTATCTCAACTAGATAGAAATAGCTTTGGGAGTGAAGCCGTGAGAAGAATCCAGGTGAGCTGGGCAGCGCTTGGACAACTTTGTCGAATCTGCTCGTCCAACCCACAATGTCTTAAGGCGAAACAAATACCCAGACAGTTTTGGAATACAAACAATCCGTCCAGCTTGTCATAACTAACGGTGCATGCGCTCCAGGAGGACCATTACTTTTTTTGACGTGATAACGTCTTATAATTCGATGAAGCCGGCTGCACGCCCGCAAAACATGACGTCATGTAGCGTTACCTTGGAAGGTAACGACCGTCGGTCGTTACCTTGTTACAGTTGTATTAATTATTTCGACCAGTAGTTCAAGCGAGGATGTAGCTTAGTGGTAGAGCGTTCGCTTTGCATGTGAAATGCCCCGGTTTCGATCCCCGGCATCTAAAAGCTTTTGACGTGATAACGTCTTATAATTCGATGAAGCTGGCTGCACGCCCGCAAAACATGACGTCATGTAACGTTACCGCCGTTACCTCGCCTTATTACTTTTCGCACCATCTAGTGAGTGAAATGTGTATTACGTTCAAGGAGTCTGTCCATGTTTTAGAAAAGCGACGATATGAAGTTAAGAACTTGTGCTAGTACAATGATGTACCCAGAGATGGCGCTTTGAACAGCTTTTCAAAAAGCTTCAGAATGTTTTACCTAGATGGCGCTTAACATAAATTACATCAGTATTTTCTCAAGACGTTGTCACGTTCAACTATCGTCAGTAAACCGACTTTACAGACAACCATTTTTTTGTATTACATATTTGTTAGTTGAGCTCTTATAACAAGTAGGAAATAAAAGTAAATTTAGTTAAGTTTTTGTTTAATTAATAATAGTTTTTCTGTTAATATTTCAAAAACTACAGACAGACAAACATACAGCGGAGTTTTCTAAACGGGGTATCTTTGAGGGACCCGACAAAATCGATCGGTCCATCCATCATCCATCATTAGACGCTGTGAATTCGGCAAAGTATTTTTTTACGTAAAATAGTAAACACAGTAGAGTCATTGCAACGTTATACTCATACTAATTTTACTGTCGGCTATCATAAAGGTGTGAAATTTAAAGAATGTGCGAACCGGGGTGGCCACTTTGGAGTTGGAAGTCAGGGTTGACGCGCGGTCTATGGTGAGCGGTTTGGTTAGGTGGTTTGTGAAAGACATTTGACATTTTAAATCAAGCAGGCACAGCCGCGAGCAAAACCACATAAAACATGCATTTTTGTACTACAAAAGACAGATCATATTTCATTTTTACATAAATTTCTCATTTATAAAAATTATCTCCAAATATCTATTTTCGTTCAAAGTTTACAAAACAACGCGACCTTTTCTGTACAGCATCAACATTTCCATCAACGTTATCTGCGGATGATACGCGGCGGCGGCGGCGATAGCACGAGTAGTAATACCTCGTTCTCTCCGGTCGCAGCGGCGCGACGCACGAGCGGCAGCGGGTTCAGTTACTCACAGGATCAGCGGTTTGGAAGCAGTTTATTGCAGGAGGTTGTTGTCAATTAGGAACGTTTTTTTCCTTTTGTCAGGCGCAGTATATCTGCGCCTTAACTCGCTGACTCTTTGCACTGGGTATCCTTGTATCCTGAACTTTTTGAAGTGAAAACTTCTTTAGGCGCGCCTAGACAGATATTTCGTGGGCTGTGACTTGGATGGATTCTAGCGTCACGCTCGGGTACGATAAGAATTCTTCGGGACAATGGCTATTGGCCATGTAGAAATGCGTCAGCCAATGGAAAATGCTGAAAGGGCCTGGCCTGGGCATCATGCCATGGCCATCTAGAAATGCATCAGCCAATAGGAAATGCTGACGCATTTCGAGATGGCCATGCCGTGATGCCCAGGCCACCCCCTCCGGTTACACACGTGTAGTTTCCAAGTAAGCTAGCAAATTCTGAGTTATAAGTTTTCACTTCTATCGGCAGTTCCTATGACTGCCATTTTTTTGTATCCTGGGAATGTAAATGCGCTCCGTCGTATACACTGAAACCAGGGTGGCATTTAAAACGCATAGTTTCTTTTTCCTTACTCGTTTTGTTTTTAACTAGTTACCAAGTCAGATCGGTTAGGTCGACTTGGAGCATGCTGACTCTGCCTAGTCTTGTCGCTACTACCCCTAGAGTGTTTAATGAGGTCAAGCGCAGCGAAGAGGGGAGGTGGCGAGAAAAATGAGTCGGCGACCTCCATAGTGGAGCGCAGGCCGAGTATGGAGAAGCGACACTCAGGGCTGACTGCAGAGCTTCTGTCGAGAGCCCACCCGGAGTCAAATCTCAGTAATAGACCCTTATCAGACCGTTTCTCAAACAAAGACAGAACCTAATCAGAATGGTTAGTTTACATAGACAATTTATGGTTACATTTAAAACGCATATTTTTTTATAATAATTATGTTTAGGTATTGTTATGCTTTTCTCAATATGTGCCTTTAAATATTATGCAAAGTTATTTTGTGACATGTATGGTTATGCTAGTAAACATTATCCGATAACATGCGTTTTGTTGTTATGGTAAATTAACATTTGTCATAAAACGTTATGCCTACTTAAATTAGTACGAAAATTGTTATGCTACTACATTATATTTATATACCTTTGATAGCCACTTTTGCATTATTTAATATAAATATATTTTCTTTTATTCTCGTAACAGCGTGTTTTTTATTATTAAAATATTATAATAGCAAGGCCAGCACTGGGATCACATAGCAAACTATTTATTATTTATAGTCAGTCAGTAGTAGAACACCATACTTTTACCCGCGTAACTCCCGTTTTTTTGTTGGTATGAAAGTAGTCTATGTGTGATTCCAGACTATAATCTATCTGTGTTTTAAATTTAAACCTAATAATGACATTCTAGTGTTTTAGAGTGCTTAAGCAACAAACATGAGCAACACACAAATATACGCATTTATATTATTTGTAGAAAGTAGAATTCATCAGGAAATTTTTGTTCGAGTAAAGTTTCGTCTTGGTATGAAATCGCTTCCACACATATCTTGCGACGTCAATGTTTCTACTACTATTTAAGTTCAAACATCTACCGGAACCGGTCAGTACACATCCACTCGTGGGGCAAGCAACATGTCGGGGAAAGTGGCCGTGGTGACCGGCTCCAACAAGGGCATCGGGTTCTGCGTGGTGAAGGGGCTGCTGAAGAGGTTCGACGGCGCCGTGTACCTGACGTCCAGGGATGACGCCCGCGGCCGGGAGGCGGTGGCGAGCCTGCGCGCCGAGGGGCTACGGCCGGAGTACCACCAGCTCGACGTAACCGACCGCGCCAGCGTGCAGCGGTTCCGCGACCACCTGACGGCCGCCCACGGCGGGATCGACATCCTCATCAACAACGCGGCGGTGGGCGAGGCGCCGAACCTGCCCTACGAGGGCTGCAAGGAAGTCGTCGACATCAACTACTACTCGCTGCTCACAGTCCAAGAGCTGCTCTTCCCGATCGTCCGCGCCGGCGGCCGCATCCTCAACATCTCCAGCGACTGCGGCCACCTGTCCAACGTGCGCAACGAGCGCTGGGTGAAGCGGCTCGCCAGCGACGCGCTCACCGTGGAAGACATCAACGAGTTCGTGGAGTGGTACCTCGCGTCCAAGAAGGACGGCTCCTTCAACCCCGCCGACCTGGCTGATCACGATGCCACCTCCTACCGAGTTGCGAAGGTCACTATATAATTTTAGTCTTACTTGAGTCTTTAAACGCCACCTTTAGCGTCCATTGATTTCCAGAAATGTGTCATTAACGATTTATGTCCATTACACACCGTCCATCAAACGTTTTGCGTTCCTGTTTGCTATATTCACAAGACGAGCAAGTACTTAATGTCTGTCTGATGATAACCAATTTGCGCTTTCTATAGACTCATTTAAAAATGATTTTTGATATCGGGAAAAATAATATTGATGGACTTAAAAAGATATTTCAGGAAATTTTATTCAGACTTTTCGTTTTATGCCTCTCTGCAGAAACTTGTATGTATTTTTATATATCAAAAGATACGCTTAATTTCGTAGTGTAAATTAGTATAACCATTACCAACTATACATGTAAACCATTGTAAAATATCAGGATTGAGAAATCTTCCTAAGAGACTTCAGCTTCTTCAAGTGCCGTACCTGGAGAGGCTGAAGTCGTTTTGGACAGTACTGGGCTGACCTGAGGACGGTGTGGTTGAACGGGTAGCAGAGCCAACTGACGATCCCCCCCCCCCTCGCAGGTGGCGGTGAGCGCGCTGACGACGCTACAGGCGCGCGCGCTGTCGCCGCGCCGCGTGCCCGTCAACTCCATGCACCCCGGGCTCGTGCGCACCTCCATGACCGACCACGTCGGCTTCTACAGGTGACATACTTCCGTTGTTATTTATTTGACTGAACTATCCAAGATTTTATCCCAGATTGAACCAGATCCTCTCTTTGGGGAATTAGGGTCTACCTGGTGTGAACAAACAACAAGCTGGAACATTGTAAATATATCCAAATTATTTTGAGTCTTCATTTTTGGGAAAAAATACTGCTGCGATGATAATTTTAAATACCTAGTTCATTTGCGAGTTTATTTAATTTTGCATTGTCTTCAATTCAATTAAATTTAACACCTAATATGGATTTTAGTCAGGATTAAATTAAATTAATTTCATACATTAAGCAATTACGGATGTTTGCCTTGCGGTGCTTCTGTTAGGCCAACTACTTCGAAGTAAGGAAAAGTCAGGCAAGTCATCCATTCAAACCAAAGTCAATACTCCGTTATTAGTAACAATGGTGGGAGCAAGCTATATTATTGCTTTTGTGTTTATTGGAAAAACAAGAAAACCATTGCAAACTCTTGCTGCGTCTAAACGAAAATTCCTTGGCGCACTATAACTACAATTCAAGCTTGTTATTGAAAAGCTCCTGTTATAGGAAAGTTCGCCTAGGGAAGTACGCCACCTGACGTGGGACGTGTGTTGTGTGTTGCAGCCCCGAGGAGGCGGCGGAGACTCCGCTGTACATGGTGCTGGAGGCTCCGCAGGAGCTGACCGGTGCGTACGTGTGGCACGACCGCCGCGTGCTGGACTGGCGCGACCACACCGCCGACTGGTACTTCAAGTACGACACGCTGCTCGGGTAGCGAGACCCAAACTACCGCGGCCAACTGTCGAGCATTTTCGGCCCATGGTGTCCACAAGGTTGGCGAAAATTGTTGGCGATCTATTTATAGGGTTGAAATGCGTAATTTGATCACCCACCGCAATCAAGTTCGGACAAGCGCCGCAGCAGAAGTGTAAGACTTACAAAGCAGTAACTAATGTGTCGTATAACCCCTTCAACTACGTCTGCTGATCCTTTCTGATGCCACACCCAGGGGCCTTAAGTAACTTAAGGATTAATTTTACTTATAAGAAGAAGACTTTAATCAGCTGACTATTATTTAAAAAAAATTTTTTTTTTGTTTTTATTTAAAAATTAAGACTAACAAATTGTCTTGCCAGACATATTGCATGCCTCTCGCAGAGGCCAGTTTGTATGGCGCAACTTTTAAAATGTTTTGTATTATCTTATCTTACCTACAAACAGCAATAAAGATTTTTGTATTTGTATTTGTATTTATAAACGGCCAAATTCTTTGGGCTGTAGACGTTTGCACGTTTGCGCAACTATCTCAGTTATTCACTGCAAACACTATATAGTAGGGTAGGTATTGTACATTACAAGACATTAACCATAGTTAAATATTGGAGTGAGGTCTCGATATTACGGTGCATTTTAATGCATCATGTTCACGAGTAAACTGACTCGTTCGTAAATATCGGAGACTCGTTCCACCTTTTAGCCAAGGTAAATGTCTCGTGAGTAATGTTTGGGATGATGTGATGTGAGGGACGTTAGCTCGTGACGATACGAGCATGTCAGGTGTTATGAGTTTTTGTTATTAAAGTGTTTATTTTTTTAAGAAATGTGTTTTTGTTTACCAACCCTGACCGACATGCCGCCGAGTATTATTTGACGATGACGACAATTACGTAGGTATTGTGACCAAAACTAAAAATTAAGCGCGACTATTTTAGATAGTTTATGACCCGAAATCTCCGAGAATAAAATCGATAGTCCCAAGGGTTTTGACGTATTTTGGGCTTGTAAATATTATTGGTAATATCCTATTAAGCCCGACTCGCGACGCGGCCGGCGTCGTGACGTCACACAAAAAATAATTACTAAAAATGAATCCAAATTTTGTGTGTCTGTAAACGACAATGTACTAATTAATATTATTGTCTATCTCTTAGGCATCAAAATAAACTAATAATCGAGTATGTATATCATGAAAAAATAAGGTTTTAAAGTCCCAAAACCGGTTTTGCCCAAATTTGGCCTCTTGGGGCTTGACTAAATATCAACTGGAACGTTGAAATGATTGTCCATTATTCCATTATTAATTGTCGTCGCCCCCTCCCCGCGTCCCTGGGCAGGCAGTGTTCTCAGCCGCGAGACAGCGCGAGTCGACCCACGGTCCCTCCACACTCGGACGTCGTATCTGTCTACTTAGTCTGTGACTCGTACGTCCGCAGTCTGCCGCTGGGCCCTGAAACAATTCGTTTTCCCGCCATCTCACCAGGTGTTACGCAAAAGTCTACGATTAAGTCAATTCACTCAAATATTACCCGAATCACAGAACGATTAGTGTGTAGTAAGACTTCAATGTATTTTTTCTTAGAATATTGCTATCGAAACATGAAGTCTGATTAATTGTCCAAGTACACTGCGACCACCACTGAGAGATTTATAAGGCGATTTATTTCTATGCTCTGTTATTTCTCTGCTCCTTCTATTCAAATGATTTCACATTACTTACTGTTTGGCGGCAGAATAGCTAGACAATCGTCGTAGTTCCCCAGGTTCCCAGTTGCCACCAGCACTAAACAGTATACTCGTATCTATCTACGCGTACTAACTAGTACATAGGATAATCATCGTAGTGCAGCTAGAATTTGGACCATTGTACAATCAGGAGCATTTTAAAAAGGAGATCTTCAAACACCTGTCCGAGTCGATTGATTATTTTGTTCCATAATGTGGAATAATTGGACAAACACAACATGCGCCTAGTGGTAAATATAATAGCACAATACCACGCAGCTATCTTTTTTTTTTTTTTTTTTTTTTTTTTTTTTTTTTTTTTATTTAATTTAAACACTCCACAGACTCCGGGGTCCGTGACTTTTGTCATTACAATAATCTTTTTTTATTTACATAGTTCTTGGATTAGGAGAAGAAGAGGAAAATAAGGGGGGGAGTAGGGGGGTGGTGAACATTTTAAACGTAATTCTAAAGCTAGTCAGTCCGATTTCGTCTGTTGAGCCGATCACTACCGGTTGGGATTCCGATAGTAATCGACTCGACATCGTCTTTTGCCTAAGCCGCCTCCTCCTGGCCCAGAGCCTCCACTACAGCCGCATTTCTGTCTCTAATGGCCATCTGCAGGTTAAAATCTTGAATGGTCTTTGGTGATGCAGCCAACGCTCGCCGCACGAACCGACCGATGGCGTCGTCGGTGTCGTCAGCGTAGTATGTGAAGGTCCCCGTGTGCCGTGAGATTGCAACAACCGCATGGGACACGCTCTCGTGCAGCTTCATGTTTGACTTAATTTTAATTACGATTACCGACTCGTATGTCAATCCCTGCGCTTCATGAATGGTAAGGATGCGTGACCCGGTGCCTGACCCGTAACCCTGGTTTGTCAGGGTCTCCTTTTCCTCTTGAGTATGCACTAAAAAGAGGGTGTTGGGTTGGGTGCCGGGTATTTGCGCTCCTTTATACCTTCTCTGCTCCAGGGACTTTATACGGGGTACTGAGGAGTACATACCTGAGTATATTTCCCTCAGCGCATATGCAACATCCATCGGGTTGCGATGTGTGCAGAGCAACTCCTGGCTGATCTTTGCTACCAGGTTCGGGCGGTGATACCTCATTTCGAAGAGATTTTCCCTATCGATGTAAGGCAACTGATTGACGTCTCCGATGAGGACAATTTCGCCAACACCAGACAGCCGTGAGACCATCACAATGGCCCCGAAATGGTTCATGAGAGCCTCATCCACCAGGAGGCGGCTGAATTTCTCTTTTCCGAAACCATTTACCAGAGCAGAAGCCATAGTTCGCACCCTGGTTTTGACCAGGTTTCCGATACGGTGCGATAGCTTCTCCCTTAGGTCTTTTGCTGCCTCAGTTGTTGTGGTGATGATAGCGTCTTTGTCCACGTCGAAGTGTCTAATCACCCACGTTGTCTTTCCACATCCTGGAACTCCGTTGACCCACTGTATTCTTGGTACCTCCCAGTTTTCCCAACACGCTTTGACGTTTGAGTTCCCTTCAATGGACTTGGCCATCTCGAGGATCCTGTCGTCCAGCATAATCTTGGTGCATCGGGCGGTAACTACAATTGGGTCGTTTAGTGGTGTCGCATAAACGGGTCTTCCCGCGCGCTCTGTCTCACTCTCGTTCAGTGTCACGAAGCCATTTTCTGCACTGTAGGCTGCCATATACTGTCCTGTCATGGTTCCCTTGATGACCCGGGATGTGACATTATTGTAAATGGCTGCTTCGGCCTCCTCGAGATTCACCTTTAGGAGGCTTTCACTTCCTAGCCTATAGAACTGCATGATGTTTTCGCAGATCTTGAGGTTAACTAGTCTTGTTGCTCTCAGTATGGCTATGAATTCGATGAAGGCGTTACGTGCATGGCTCCGCGGCTCCGAAGCCGTGACATAGCGGGGCGGTTCAACCTGTCCCATGTCGGCTCTCGTTCGGCTCATTTGTTGCTGTGAAGTTGTTTTGAGGGTCCCTGGCGTTAAAAGGGGTGGTGCATGGGATGAGATTCGGAGTACGCTCCTTGCTGCAGTGTTGAAGGCAGCCACGAAGGCCGTGTTGGTGCTTCGGCTGCCGCTTTGATGGGCTGTGGCTTTTTCCGCGGCTGCCCTCTGCTGTGCTCTTTCGGAACCGGTTTGGTTGGTCGAACTAGGAACGGGGTGTCCCCAGCTGTCAGTTGCATTTGTTAGGTCGTGCGAAGGGGCTCTGAGGAAGCTCAGATTTTCTCCCCTATCTTCGTATGCGACAACCTCATGATGTTTAGAGGCTTCAATGCAACCCAGCCGGTCTGCGACTTTCGCTCTTGAATATTCGATTGCCATCGCATCCACGCTTATCACCCGGGGTGTTTCACCCGCATTTCTGCTTAGATGTGCAAGCAGCGCACTTGCCTGTGTGAAAGGCGTCCGACCTTCCGAGTATTCTATTAGTGCAATCGTTTTGTTTCTCGATCGCACCAACCGAAATCGGTGGCCGTCTACCTCGCACACTGGCATAGCGTCGAAGGTTTTCCGCTTCATTGTGACTTTTGCGGTACTCCCATTGAGCAGACAAGACAATCCCGGCGACAAACGGGCGCGTTTCCTTTCCCAGGCGAAGCAAAAGCTTATTCCGAATCTCTCTTTGTTGCTATCCATGAAGAGAGCCACTCCGCGGACACGGATCCCCGCCTCTCCTCGGTCTGCGTTCTCCAGTAGTTGTTGGACGGAGATGCTCTTTGAGGAGCTATCTTGGACGGAGATTGCACCCGGCGTGGCGTTCACGGACAGTGGCGTAGGGTGTGGTGGTGAAGGTGGGTGTGTATTAGACAGTGGGGTAGGGTGTGGTGGTGAAGGGGGTTGTGTTTTAGAAAGTGTGGAGTTTCTTTTGGCCGCTATGCGGAATGAACTCTCCATGAAAGCCAGAAGCCGTGGTCTGCTATCTGGATCTGCCAAGACGTTGTGGAGATCTGAGATAACCAGCTTCCTGTCAATCATAGATTCGAGATCATGTCTTGCAGCCATGAATCGGGGACAGTCTACCAGCACGTGCCAGACATTCTCGGATTTTTCAGAGTCACACTCGCATACAGGACTGCTCTTAAGCTTAAATCTGTACAGGTATTCTGCTATTCCTCCGTGTCCCGTCAATGCTTGTACCTGGAAATGAGTTAGTGTCGTAGTTCTCATCAACCGATATGCGTTTGCTATATCAGGGAGGAACGTCTGAGTGACTTTTCCGGTGTCCGAGGTCTCATATCGATCCTGCCACTTCTTGACCGATTCTTCGCGGATTTTGCGTTTGACGTAGGACAAAGGGATCCCCTCGTAGTCCCTGGGCGATTCCGTGAGTGCTGCCGATTTGGCCAGTTCGTCAGCTCTTTCGTTGCCGACGGTGCCTACATGCGCTCTTACCCAGAAAAGACGAAGAGATCTCCCTTCAGCATTTATCTGTCCAATGTTTTCCTTTATGCACTTTGCCAAGGGGTGACTCGTTTTTGGATTACTCAGCAGCTCGAGTGAAGATCTGGAGTCACTCAGGACATTGACTTCTGGGTCCTTGCTCTTTAACACCATTTGAGTTGCCCGGCAAAGAGCATAGAGTTCTGATTGAAAGACTGTGCATTCGGAGTGGAGCTTGAACGTCAAGTTCTTGACCTCTTTGCCATTCTCCCACCATGTTAGAGCAGCTCCAACTTTACCCTCAATCTTACTGCCATCAGTATAAATTTGAGGTCCTTCTGGAAGATTGGAGGTGTCTTCTATGAGCTCGTACTCTACGGATGTCTGCGTGGACGGATGGGGTTTATCCAAGTAGTTTACGTTCCGCTCGAGTTCCACTTCTGGTGGGAGGTAATCTTGGGAGAGGTTCTTTTTTACTCTGGACAAACTTGCTGCTTCCTGTATCCTGAGATCCAGGGGGAGCAGACCTGAAAGGGCAAGTGCTGATTTTAGAGAAACAGTACGGTACGACTACCCACGCAGCTATCTGAACAAGCAATAAATGATTCTGATTCTGATTTTTAACTTGTAGAGTCTAAATCTCTACCTGGCACTGCACCGCGCTCCTCACTCAGAAGTATGATTCATTGCTTTACCCTGTAATTTATTTGAACACATTACTCTTCTAACTAAACCACAGTTATATAAGCACAGTACTACTTGGCGACTTGGCAAACATGTGGGACTTCCTCAGTTACACTCTACAAAAAGTCCTACCATACAAAACAACGAAATTAAATTAAAATTAAAATTCATGTATTTCAAGTTACATAAGACTCATATACATGGATCAAAAATTAATTACGTCACATTACATTATATATACCTATTCAACAGTCATTACACCTATTAATTATTAAATTTTACATTATTGTTATTGAATATTAATTACATTATTAATTATTAAATTTTACATTATACAGAATTTACATTTTACATACATACACTAAAATAAACATTCACACACTCAACAACTCTCATTTATGTCATAGTCACCCTTGCAAACTTTCACAGCTAGAGTATGGACAGTGGCGCCTCCCCGCGAGCGTGGCCAGCATGCTGTTAGAGCTCCCGCGCGCGCGTCGCACGAGCGAGCCACATCTCTTGCGCAATGTCGCGTAGAAGCAGTCTACACGCGCCTCCGCAAACATTGCAGACGCACTGCAATAGCGCGGGAGCCCCACCAGCATCCTGAACGCATTGTTGAATTGGACACGGAGGGCGTCATAGGATTTTTTGGTGTAATTAGTCCACAAGCTGCACGTGTAGAATGTAGTACAATAAGCCCTGAACGAAGTTAATTTAACATCAATTGAGCATCGTGCAAATCTGCGGATTACCATGTTAGCCCTCACTGCCAACGCCCTCCGCTCCCTCTCTATGTCTGCATCGTCCCTCAGGTCAGGTGTAACTAGGTGGCCTAATAAAAAAAATAGGTGGAAATGATGGAGTAATTCAATTCATAGTTTGAGCGTGTTGATCATAATAAGTAATAGACTACAGGCCCGTGAACAAAATTTACGGAGTAAATTAACCATCAGGAGACCTATGAAGGATGATAGAAGGGTACAAAGAAATAAGATTCAGTTTTATCCCGTCACTTGTAAGCTGTCCACTGAGTACAATCGAAGAGACCCTCGATCATTTCTCCTTGTCGAATCAAATATCAAATATTCCCTATCGATTTGTACCCATAAGGATATACCCAATTATCAGAGATAAAATAGATAAGTAGACAGTTGCTGCAGATAACAGCTCTATCGAATGTTGTCCGTGATTCTTATTACAACAATAAAAAGGACTGGAAATGTGAAGTGTGATCAATCATGATAGATAGTGAAAAAATTGTTTACAAAATACGATAGGCCACGTGAAGTTGATCTAAGATTTTTGAAACACGCTCTTTACTTCGCTCAGTAACTTGTTGCCCCTTTGCTAATATTTTTGCCTTTTAATTTGAGACTAGCAATGAGTTAGTCAAATATAACTAAAAGCAACAGAAATATGACCTAATAAGGTAGCATTGCCATGGTTGAAACGATAAAGATTATTTTTGTGTGTTAATATTAATCAATAATAACTGATAAGTAATTATTTCGTAGTCTAATCTTATTCGAAAGAATTTCTAGTTGGAATAACTGATGTAAAAACGTATGTGATTTAAGCGATGAAAATAAAGGTTCGTTCTGTGCCTAGGTGTTTTTAAGTATTTTATATGAATTTGCTGTTCTATTTATAACTGTGTGAGATGATTTCAAAAGTTTATTGCTCAATCGCGTTCAATCAACCCCTCCCCCTCCCTCCGCGGTCACGGGGTTAGTTGATATTTTAGTTTCATCATATTGCGCGGGTAAGGGCCGCAGCGCTATAAACACATATTTGGTAAATAAATAGTTTTCAGCTTGATGGTTCCATTTTTATAGTAGGGTCGTAAAGTGTTAATCTGGATATGAATAAAGCCAGTAGCCTGGACGGTATTCCTGCACTAGTGTTGAAGGCAAACGCCATGGGGTCGCGACCCCCTCCTAAGCTGGGTCGAGTACCTAGGTGGACACTAATCAGCTTGACCAGGACTATGTGCTCAGAGCCATGTGCCAGTTTTGGCCCCAATGGTACCCACCCTTGGGGCCAAAGCTGGATCCGCCCTTAATTGAAGGCTTGTGCATCTGAGTTATCTCCCATACTGATGCGCCTAGTTAGACTCTCTCCAAACTGGGCAAGTACCAAAGTCATGGAAGCTTGCCAACGTGCAACCTGTGCCCAAAAAAGGTAGTCGTGCTGACTCTACCAACTACAGGTCCAGTACGGTCACGGTCTTAACCCACAGGTTCCTGACATACTGACAATGTAATATCCTGCTCAGTGTCCCACAGTGTGGGTTTTTACCGTAACCCGAAAACCGGGGATATTCTAGCATACGTCATTTACATCTGGGGTGAGGCTATACGGAGGAGATACGGGCAAGCACTTGCAATCTCTCTAGATATCTCGAAAGATTTCAGCAGGGTCTGTTGATTGTTGATTTTTCATAAACCATTTTAATTTAGTCAAAGGCATCGTAGAATAAATATGAAAGTACTTTTCGACACAATTTGTTTTGTATGTTCATCAGTGAACATACAAAACAAATTGTGTCGAAAAGTACTTTCATTTTTGAAGTCGTACAAAAACCAAAAACTTTATGTGCGATAAATCTACAAACTCGAAAAGAACAATCTAATACTCGTACATGAATCACGATATATTTGCGGATGGAAGTTCATAAATACATCACACTTATAAACCGAGCAATTTAACCAAAACAGGCAATCAAATAAAAGAGCGATAACACGAAGCTCGCCGGCCGCATCCCCCCCACCCCGACCGCCGCACCCCTCCCCCGTAAAACAAACATTACATACAACAATTAAAGCCCCGTTCCAACTCGCAACTCGAGTAATAACAATCGTTCAAAGTTTTCCTTCTTCATAAGCAATTTCCGATTTCACATATCTTGCCCGACGTCTGCTCGACGCAACATAGACTCTATGTGTATCGCAATAGAGTGTATTAGTTCTGAGGGCTCGAATGATAATATTGAAGTGAATATAAACGCGGCGGCTAATGGAGTGACGGCTCCGCGTATGAATAATTTCTCGTATCGAATTAAGGCGAGTTGAGTTTCGTTTAGTTTACAGTTGAATTAAAAGTTGCGACGGGATCCCCGCCCCTGCACCCCCGCCCCCGCGCCCTCGCCCCGGGGCACACATATACACACACAGTCCGCGTGCTGAGTAACGCACACATAGACATCGCTCACGGATACGATGATCTCTCGGAACAGTGCAAGCGAGAGTGGTGGGATTTTTTTTCCCAACGAGTCACACTGTTACTCGTTGCAACTTTCTCTACTAGTTTACATTCCCATCGAGTCACACTGTTACGCTAGTGTGACGACCAACGAGTCACAGTGTGACTCGTTGGGATTTTTTTCCCACCCACCACTCTTCGCTTGCACTGTTTCCAACTGTTCCGAGAGATCATCGTATCCGTGAGCGATGTCTATGTGTGCGTTACGTTGGGAATTGTTGAATATATTTACATACTTTAATATTATCAAATTAAATATATCTGTATTGTTATTTTGTGTATTTATGTATTTATCCGAGGTTGGATGAAAATTTATATTTAATTCTTTGTGTGTAGGTATACTATTGTTTTGGTGTGTAGGTATACTATTGTTTTGGTGTGTAGGTATACTATTGTTTTGGTGTGTAGGTATACTATTGTTTTGGTGTGTAGGTATACTATTGTTTTGGTGTGTAGGTATACTATTGTTTTGGTGTGTAGGTATACTATTGTTTTGGTGTGTAGGTATACTATTGTTTTGGTGTGTAGGTATACTATTGTTTTGGTGTGTAGGTATACTATTGTTTGTGTGTAGGTATACTATTGTTTGTGTGTAGGTATACTATTGTTTGTGTGTAGGTATACTATTGTTTGTGTGTAGGTATACTATTGTTTGTGTGTAGGTATACTATTGTTTGTGTGTAGGTATACTATTGTTTGTGTGTAGGTATACTATTGTTTGTGTGTAGGTATACTATTGTTTGTGTGTAGGTATACTATTGTTTGTGTGTAGGTATACTATTGTTTGTGTGTAGGTATACTATTGTTTGTGTGTAGGTATACTATTGTTTGTGTGTAGGTATACTATTGTTTGTGTGTAGGTATACTATTGTTTGTGTGTAGGTATACTATTGTTTGTGTGTAGGTATACTATTGTTTGTGTGTAGGTATACTATTGTTTGTGTGTAGGTATACTATTGTTTGTGTGTAGGTATACTATTGTTTTGGTGTGTCAATAAAGTGTATCTATCTATGTTATTTCAGACCATAATCTAACTGTATATAAAATCGCTCCGTTCATAAGCTTCGACGTGATTGAGCAGCCAAACATACACACTTTGACAGGTATAACATTAGTACGAAGATTTTCATTTCCAATTTGTCAATAATGAACTATGAGGACAGAAGTGCTGCTAGTGAGTACATAATTGGAAACCCTAGCGCGACCGCCGAGTGAGTCTCACAGAATCACATCACAACAGAACATGAAGCACACGTGAGCTTGTGTCCTGTACCCGGCCAGTTGGTTCCCGGGGGAGGCTCCCCGGCTCCCAGCTCCCGGCTCGCGCGGACAACAATAACATGCTTCTGCGGTCACCTGTTAGCTGATGAAATCGTAACATTGTTGTTTGTTGAACTTTCCGTCACGCTCGAGTGACACTTGGCCGAGCTCCGAGTTCAGAGGAGAGTGGGAGTCTTTCCAGTGTGATTCTCATTTCACATCAACCATCGCTGTCCTTGATAAGGAGCGACCCGGCACACGATGTTGCTACAAAAAGAAGCTGGCTTGAGTGCGTAATACATACACGCAAATCCTGTCTATGTGCACTTGTTAAAATTGCTGATCTATCTAGGTTGTGTGCGCGTATTTATTCTGATTCTATGAATTGTAAAGCTTACTAGAATAAGAGTCGCTGTATTTAAAAAAATATTTTTATTTTAGAATACTTCAATGTGTTTCTGGTGTTAGTTTTGATAAGGAGAGCAGATCTTTCAGTAAGTAGGAAATAGAAACAGGTAGGACAGGGAGTGGGGAGTAGCGTAAGGCGGCATCAGCAGGGCTTCTTCCAGGAAGGTGGCTTGGCCTGGTCGTAGATGACGAGCAGCACGTTGAACAGCCCCACGGCGGCCAGCGTCACCGTGAGGGTGTACAGCAGCCGGTCGGGGAAGCCGCCCTTCAGGAATATGGGCCGCCCGTCCTCCACCTGGAAGTCCACCTGCTGCTTCTTCAGAGCAGCTAACTGACGCTCCGTCAGCAGCCGAGCTGAGGTGCCCAGCGCGCGCGCCGGCGCGGGCCCGCTCCGCGCCGCTCCCGCCCGCTCCACGCCGCTCGACACCGCGCCCCCCGGCACCACCCGGCACGGACCCGCGCCGCGCGCCGCCGACACCACCCGAGAGAACCGTAACATTGTACTCGATTTCGCCAACAAATGGTTTTCTAAAACCGTCGTTGCTGCGAGCTGTTTGACAAACGGCCGGAGTGACAATGACGGGTGTCGCCAGTGCGACGCAGGTTAAGGTTCAGTAAGTAGGTTGGTTTGCCCTCAGTACGGTGAAAGCAGGTGGCATTGATATCGTTATTATCAAACTATAGAAACTTATAAGAGTCACGATAGTTTTAGGGAAACACTTCATACTCTGAGGTTTTAAGATAAGGTCGACGTAAGCGCGTGTAGTATAAAAAAGCGATATGTGGTTTCGTAATATTAACCAGATAGATTGATAATATCTGATCCTTTGCGGAGATCATGTGGGAGAACTGGGTTCCGGATAGAATGCCATGGGGCATGAGACAGTAGAGAGGAACTTTATCTAGATGCGGGTTGATTCAGAGCTAAATATGATAATGGATAATCAGAGGCAGCGGTATATATTTAAAGCAGTATTTCACACGCAGTAGTGTAACATTGTGAGACATTAATATTGATTATCAGATTTTCTCTGAAGTTCCACTTAAATAATGATTTGACTACAGAGCACTGCAACCACGCGTCAGCACCTAGACAAATTTAAAACTTGAATTTTAAAAGTTATTGCTTTCTTTACAATTCAATTACAATTTTAGAGAGCGCGATAGCCCTGCCAAAAGAGACTGCGCAATGGTCAGGGCTTTTTTATGTTATTCTCAGTCTGAAGGGTGTCCAGCTCCGCTTGGGTTTGTTTTTGTGACATTGCAATGAACTTTGTGTTTTGCGCGCAGAGCTTCAAAGACCAGAGCAGAGACTTGCATTAAAACAAGCATTATTTACTAACCAAACAGGTTAAAGAAATAAAATTACTCCAATCGTCACAGTCATGGATTATAAGTCCTGAGTTAAATTTCAGGCAGCTTTGAATAAACAAACAAAATAAGTAATTCTAATCAGCAGTGAAACGTTGATTTGAAAAATTTGGACCCTCGATGTCATCAACTGCTCCAAGTAAAACAGGAATGATGTGACGGTTTTAAAAGATTGCCCTTATTCTGTGAAGGCGCAGCTGAAACAATAGAAGAGAACATTTATCGACATAATGTAGCAGTACTTTCTGAGCATTACTGATAGACTGTATCTTATGCGAAAAGCAAAGCCAGGTACGGCACCGTATGCCGTATGCTGCAGCTATTTTAAAGAATCAAATAAAATAGATAGAATAGATGTGAATCCCCACAATGATTTAAACAAGAAAAGTGGATTCAGCATTACAGCGCTCTGAGCTCCGTATGACGGCGCCCCACGCGCTGCGATATCTGTCTCATAAAAGGTCTGACGTATAAAAAAAAGCTGCAAATTCTAAACAAATTTCATTGAATTGAAATACAGACGAAGACAGAGAAAATGACAGAAATATATTCCATATCTGGCTTTTGTGTCATTTGACCTCGAACATCTGAGGAAACTCACACGAGGCATGTGAGATTTTTGAGCAAATATTTATATTGGATAAATATAGCTTATTTTGTTATTTTCTGAGGTTAGCCGCTTTACTAAGATAGAAGATGTTCAAGATACCTACTTTACAAAGTCTAGGGACACATTTAAAGTGTATAACATCAAACAATGATTTACGTTCAAAAAACTGTTGACATGAAAATGTTTCGTTGTTTAATAATGTCTCCATATCACGTTAGAACGAGATTGAGGAAAATGTGTAATAGATCCACAAAACACGCGGGAAGTTACGCGAGTATAGAGTAGGGGGTTTGGCAGCTGCAGCCGGCAGCTTGTCTCGTATGAGTGAAAGCATCGACGTGACGCGTCGCTAAGATCAAAGAAGTGCTACCGACATTGACGATCATAAGAATCGCACAATTTCCGGATCGCGAAAAATGTTAAGATCTCTCGTTACAAAAAAATGTTGCATAATTTTCAAACGTAATAATATTAAAAAATGGATGTCATTTTTATGAAAAGCGTAGTATCACGAATCTTGGCACTCCACCGTAGTTGCTGCATCTACTATACTTAGATTTCTTCAGAAAAACTAGTTTTAAACCGCGTCTTCGCTTGAGGGCAAATTTTTCTATTATCATATTTTATACCTCAGATTCCCTTTTGCATGGAGGACTGTTCGCACCATTGGGCTATGAATCGGCTAAGTACAGCTGGAGGCTCTAAAAACGATCAAGAGCAAACACACCACCGGACAACGGAGCCCAGAGCATAGCGGTAACAACACGCCCACTCAACATAGCATCACACTTCGATGTTTAGCGAACAAGAAAAGTTCAAATAACTATCACAGTACTGTATTTATCACTCATTACCACATAAGTAATAAGGTTTTCTGTACGTATTACCGTAACAGAAGTTCCCTATTTAACGTTCTCAAGGGTGGGACTCTGCCACTTTATCTCAGAAAAATTGAGTTAAAGTTAGTACCTCAGTACCTAGTTTCAAATACTTGTACAAAAATTACCTTGCTTGCCAACTGTGGGCTGGCGTATAACGTTTGTCCTTAAAAAATCTATCCTTCGTGGTAAGTAGCGAGATCGAGTTTCAAACTATGATTTGCTGAAAAAATCAGGGATTCCTGCTATAGAGACTTTACTTATGCAAAATCAGTCGAGATGTTGTGAACATCTTGTTCGAATAAGTCGTCTTCTACTCGCAGCTGAAAGAAGGAAAATGCACACCTGGTGGTCTACCTGCACTACGGTCTCTACCTCACCGCAAGCAACATTTCATGTGAAAGGTAGAAAGAGCTGAAAAAACAGAGCCGTGAATGCAACAGTTTAGTTTATGAGGCTGTTCGGAATTTTGAACAAACAAGACAGCAAGACCTCACCGTAAAACGCCCCCCGTCACATTAGATAAACTTGCCCTAAGGTGAATTACATTGTGCATCTGCAATAGAATTTTTTTATTTTAGTTTTGCGAGAAATCTTACTATGGGAGCTATTTAGGTTCTTTAAAAACAAATTAACTTTAAATATAGTTTGAAGCTAACGTTCAAGAATGACTATTGCGGCCGAGTCCGGCGCCCGCGACCTTTGCCAACCATCGCCAACCGTCAGTAACGAGTACTGCTTGTTGCAATTTTTCGGTTACTACAAATTACATCTACGCTTTCGTGATACAACTTAAAACAGGAACGATCCATTGCTTATTCTAATTATTCCAATGAACTGCATCGCACGTATCCCGGCGCAGTAAGGTGCGGAATGGCGTGGCGCGCGGGATGAGCTCGGTTCGGCCGCGGAGATGATTAATGCCGGATTCCAGCGAGTCATGTAAAGCTCCGTTTCACCCTCATCGGGATTTTTGTGCGGAGATGATCTTCCATTCTTTATCTAACACAATGGTAAAAAGGTCTTAAATTATTTAACAAGCCAACGCCGACGGCTTTGTCCGAGAGTAAACGACCGACTAATAGGAAAGAAAGTTAAGAAGATATAGAATTTGTTCGAATAAGTCTTTGCAGTGCATAACTGGCTATTGGACAATGTGTGGTTGGTGAAGCATATCGGACTTTTGTTTTTTTAACTTTCACAAGTTTATAATTGATGAACAGCTCGCGCCTGTTAGTAAGTGGCGATGCAGTCTACGATGGGACGTGTTTACCAAGAGGAAACCGATACACTCTGGATTTGAAGACAACAAGATTGTTACCTTCGGGAAGAAACCCACAGACAAACAGAGAACGTATTCCACAGCGTAGACGTATCTTTTTCACAAACGTAGAGTCAAACCTCTTAGTACGAGTTTTTGAAAAAAAATATCATAATGAAGCATGACGAGACTCGCAGGACAAGTGCTTGTGATAGTAAGCAACGTGCCAACCCATAACAGGAGAGTGACGCGCAGATATTGAAACATGAACGCGATTCATCACCCAGAGATATAAGATCTTGATACATCAACCCTGAAGCGAATTGCTGGATTAGCCTGTAAGCTGTCTAAGCAATTGTTCAGAGGGTTCTGTCTAGGAGGCACCAGAGACGACCGGGAAAAAAACGAGCACACAGTTGAAACAATTTAAAAAAACCCATGCGATTTCATTATTTTTTTAATAAATTCAGTATCGTTCACTGGCTTGTCTGTCGAGTGGAGATCAATTAATAAATCAAGTATTTGTCAGCTCAGGTTACGTTGTCACCTGAGCTGGGTCATTTCCTGTAAAATAATTCAACTACGGCAGTTTGTATTTACATCCTTAAGCAGAGTCGGATGACGCGATTGAGGGGTGAACAGAGTTATTTATTTTTCATTTGTATAAAATCACTACACTTTACATTTGCTTTTTTTTTTAATAAAGAATGACGAGACGAGCAGGACATGTGCCTGATGGTAAGCAACATGCCTGCCACATAACAGCACAGTGGCACGCAGCTATTGGAACATGAAGAGTCCAAATCATTACCTAGCACTGCACTGCGCTCGTCACCCAGAGATCTAAGTTGTTATATCTCTCAGCCCTGTAATTTCTCTGGAAACATTGCCCTTCAAACCGGAACACAGTAATGTTTGCACATTGCTGCTTGGCGGTAGAATAAATAAAAATTGCTACCTATATGTTTACGCTAGATATGCAATATAAAGCGATACATATTAGGGAATAGAGATAATGTATGATGATACTCTACGTGATGAGCGCAGATCAGTGCTTGCTAATTATTTAGACTTTTCGTGTTCCAAAAGTTGTATGACACTGTGCCGTTATGGGCAGGCACATGTCCTGCTCGTCTTGTCACTGTCTACTTGTTATAAATTACCTTGTACTGTTGTACATAGTATGGCTTTGCATAACGTGTAATATTCTATATCTAACTTAAGAAATATAAATAATTGTGACGTTGTGCAATTTGTGTAATCCTATTAATACGGGTATTATAAATGTCAAAGTTAGGCTGCTTTCATGTTCGTTGCTCAACCACGAAGGAACAGCTGTAATTTGGAACACAGTAAGGCACACACGTGTCTGTGTCTGCGTCATGCGCACATAAACATGGAACTTGTAACACTCTGTGTCTTTAATGTCGTGGGTTCGTAATGTTGATAAAGGAAACTATTCAGCGCAGAACTGGACGTCCACTCTATTTCTACGAAAACGAAATTTTACTCTCGTTCTACTTCGTTTCGTCCGATACAACATTGTGGACAAAACGATGGATTGAAGTAGAATCGGTGTTGGAAAGTCGCGAGTTTATTTCAAAATTACGTTTTCGTTGAAAGAGAGTAGTCGTCCTGACACGACGCCGATCGACTGACGCCGACCAACCGACGCCGACCGACCGACGCCGACCGACCGACGCCGACCGACCGACGCAGATCGACCGACGCCGACTGACCGACTCCGACCGACCGACGCCGCCTCCTCGACCGACCGAGAGCCTCGCGCCGGGAGTCCACGCGCTGGCTGACAGTGACGGCGGTGCTGCGGTATCTTCAGGGAAGAGTTGATCTTGACCCTTAATTTTTTCTTAAATAAAATCTGAAGTGCGCTCTAAATGTGTGTAAACACTAAACATATTTTTGAAGTGAAAACTTCTTTTGGCGCGCCACAGACAGATTTTTCTTTGGGTGTACATTGAATCCTAGCGTCACGCTCGGGAATCATAAGAAATTTTAGAGCAAACTCGGGATCATGCTCATTGGCCGTCAAGAATTGCGTCAGCATTTTCCATTGCCACGCTCTGCGGTTTCACCCGCGTATTTTCCAAAGCAAGCTATCAAATTCCGAGTTATAAGTTACCACTTCCATCGGGAGTTTCTATGACAGCCATTTTTTTTATTTTCTTTATTCTATCAAATAATAAAACGTTTTCAACATGATAGTTATGAGTGACTGATGAACAAAACACGTCAAATTATTAGAGTGCTCGCAATATAACTCTGCGCGTAGCAAAATATGGAACTAATTGACAGGCCGTCAACTTCTTATTTACGTCAGTTGACAAAAGTTTGTTTACTTTTGGTGTATTTATTAATTTCCAAAATAATTAATAGCTTTTATTATGCCGAAAGTGATTAAAAGTGCTGGCAGTGGCTGGTTCTTAAAAATCAATCGTGGTTGTGAAGAAGAACGATACAATAACGGGCCAAAAGTGCAGTTTTCCAAACGCAGAGCTATTTGACAACTAACATGTAGGGATACCATAGCAATCAAATCTCCACCTATTATCGGCATATTTTAAAGCTGAGTCTTTAGGTTGAGGTGCGGCTTTGGGTTTGATTGTTTTATCGCCAATTTACCCGTGGGAAAAAATGTGAGTGCTTAAGACCGAATGTGAGAAACTAGTTATGAATGTTTTTTTTTTCATAATATACAAATCAAAATAGAAAACACAGTGACACAGCAGTGAAGATCAGCTGATTGTATCTTTCTCGCTCGGGTACACTCGGCGGTTCCATGTTCACCCGATCGACCCTTTCACCTAACAGCGGTGCGCCAAAAGAAATTTTACTTAATTTTTTTTTCAACGTTAGCTTGGATGCTCTTTGATCCTTAACTCTGTATTCATTACTGTATTTTTATTGTAGGCGTTTCGGAACGTACTCTCACGTGGTAATGGACAACGCATTATACCACTCCACTCAGATAAATGAAGCGGCTACAATGGGCAATGTAAAAGAAGAAAGCCAAAAGTGGCTAAGATACACAATACCAAGTAGAATAACTAATAAAGGAACATGGACAGGAACTTTTGCGGTTACCGCCGTGATTCATCGTGATTTTAACCCTATTGAAAAAAGAAGATGATTCTATGGAAGCCAATGACTCATTAAAATAACGTTTATGCGCCAAATTTTCAAATAGTGTTATTTATGGTCTCAATAAAAGATTTACAAGTTTAAATTAAATTCTTGTTATTTCGATGTTGGTGTAGGTTGAAAATGACAGATTTTTTATAATGTAATAAACTATAATAAAGTTTTCCTGGTGGTAAGAGACTCAGACAGCCTGTACCAATTACCAATGATACTTGGTCATACTGAACCAAACCAGCACTGCAAAGGCGTTCATTACTTCGAGACATTCGTTCTTGAGTCTCAGTTGTCGTGTAGTTACTTAAATTGCTTCCATGAAAAATCCCTTCCCGTTCCTGTTTTATGAAGTTGTACGTTCCCAATGAACGGGAAGGGAACCTATTAGCTTGACCTGGCAACATTAAGTACGCCACCAGTCGCGCGCAGACTTATACTGCGAGCACTATAGCATTACATCCACTTTCCTTGTACGTTCAGCATTAGAATGGAATAAGTTGCCGGCCTCCTTGTTCGTTACGAGTTATAATCTGAAACGTTTCAAGGTCAGAGTGAATACTGAATAGCTACTTTCTAGACCAACGTGCGTTACATTCCACCACACCGCCACCGTCGCCTACCATCAGGCGGTTAAGGGGAGCGAGGTGTTCAAACACGGACCTATAAGCGATAAAAATAGTAACGATTTCCCGCTAGATATCTAGTGACAAGGCTACCAATTAAAGTTGTTAGACAATGGTATTTTTACTTTTAAAATGTATATCCTGTACATTGTGGTTTTGAATAAAAAATGGAAGAAAGGTATTGTATTAATGAACGCTTTTCAAATTTCTTTAACACAGTGGAACATTAACGTTACCGGTGGTGCTGTTGACAGTTTTATCAGTTTTTTAATTAATCTCACTTCATATTAAGCTTCATTGCTTCGAAAACATTCGATTATTAATTAAGATCAAGAGCACTGTTTTATGCGTAATATAATTCGTTCCCATTTATCGACCGAGATACATCCTTCGTACATACGCAGGCCTGCTTCTATCTCGCCGGCTCCACATGTTCGTGTTAGCATTGTAGGCAAACCGGCGAGTCGGCAGGTTTGGAATAGTTAGTGATAGCGCGGCGTTAACGTGGAATATTTGACTTCTACTGTAATCGACGGGCCGGGGCCAGGTATGGGCACCTTTGCATGAAGATTACATAACTAAAGGGCAATAAAACTTAGTATGCAACTACCCAAATTAGAGGTGTAGGTTAGTGCCAATTTAATGTTCATGACATCAAGCAATTACTTCACATTTACTTGTTGTTAATGACTTTTCTCGAGACAATAACAAAAAAAATTGGCAGTCCTAGAAACAGCCGATAGAAGTGAAAACTTATTACTTAGAATTTGATAGCTTACCTTGGAAACTACACGGGTGTAACCGGAGGGCGTGGCCTCGCCATCATGGCATGGCCATCTAGAAATGCGTCAGCATTTCCCATTGGCTCACACATTTTTAGATGGCCATGCCATGATGTCGAGGCTACGCCCTTTCAGCATTTCCCATTGGGTGACGCATTTCTAGATGCCCAATCGCCAAGGTCCCGAGTTTACCTGAAGATTACTTATCATATACCCGATACCCGAGATACCCGAGCGTGATGCTAGATATTAATTTACACCCTACAAAAATCTGTCTAGGCGCGCCTAAAGAAGTTTTCACTTCAAAAAGTCAGATTACTCTCCGCGGTTTGCAATAGCTACTTATATCATGTATCTTGACACTTCATATCTGTAAGTAGATCTAGTTTCACAGATAGCTAATTGTATCAATGTTCATGATGCCGTCACTTACAAACTATGCTGCTTGTTGTTATAGCACTACCAGCCGCAGAGCTGCAACATACAGACGTTGCTTGTCGTCGTGTAGGACCTCTCGAACACCACAGCGACACGACGCGATGGTCTGATTCACAGGAGAAACAGAATATTCGATGATGATGATTAAATTATATTGATAACTTTCAAGGTCAGCCTCATGCATGTCTGAATCTGTTAGGTGATGTTCTGTAATAGCTATTAGATAAATAAATATTGGTGGACAATTCACACACAACACCATTTGACCCCAAACTAAGCAAAGCTTGTAATATGGCGGCCAAATAGCTGACATAGTACTTATATAGTTGTAAATCATCATCATCAACAGCCCACTAAACCTTCCCACTGCTGGGACTCGGGGCCTTCTCTCGCAAGGAGAGAGTTAAGGCCATAATCCACCACGCTGGCCCAGTGCGGGTTGGTGGATGACACATGACTTCGAAAGATTCTAGGTACATGTCGGTTTCCTCACGATGTTTTCCTTCACCGTTTTAAGTTAGCGGCATTACGCACATGACTTCGAAAAGACAGTGGTGCGTGTGGGATTCGAACCCGGGGTCTCCGGATCGGCAGTCGCCGTTCTCCCGACTAGACCAGCCGTAACTAGTAGTTGTAAATACTTACTTATTATACATAGAAACACCCAGACACAGTGCAAACATTTGAATTCATCACACAAATATTTGCACTGGGTGGGAATCGAACCCACGACCCTCGGCTTCGCAGTCAGAGTTACTACCCACTAAGCCACGAGGCCATTTCTATTATAATAATAATAATAAATAATAAATAAATATTGGTGGACATCACACAACACCATCAGACCCCAAACTAAGCAAAGCTTGTACTATTGATACTGTTATTCATGACATACCCCAACACGCAGCTGCAGATCTGGCTAGTGAGTAGTGGGACTAAACGTTGCTGCTAGCTTTCGTTCCCCGAAATCGTTCTCATTGTCTCATGCTTGTCTACTCGATTGAAATAGATGTCTTTAAAAATAAATGTACTTCAATGAAATAATTCGTATGTGGAGAGAACGAATAGGTCTACGAGCGAATCTGTCGCGGGCGGGTTACGAACAAACCCTCGAAGCCTTCTCCAACGCTACGAGCGCTACGCGGCGCTACACCGCTACGAACCCCTAAACTCGTTCCAGCTTTTAATGGGCGGCCTTCATTAAGAACTGAATTATGGAAGCTTTAAATAAAAAACAAATTCATTAATGCTCTGAATATAATTACGGAATCTTTTATACGCGCGCCTTTCAATTTATGTAAAGTTTGCAGAATTTTAATCCGAAGTATTTGATGAAATGTTACGACGGAAATGTTTTGGCCGCATAAAAAACGTCACATTTCTTTAAAATATTATATTTAAATAAAAATTATAACTCAAGAATCAGAGATTTTCCCTCGCTTAAAAATGAAAAGAGATGTGTAATTGTGTAATGGCGCGGGTGAGAGCGCCCGCTCAGGCGGCGCAGTGTGAGCTAAATTTAAAACTTATCCTATACATTGAATTCCGGTGAAAGTTCCCCGGCGGCTTCAGACCCCCGCCCCGCAGCGCCCCGCAGCGCCCCGCACCGCCCCGCACCGCTGCAGTACCTACGTGCATTCATCATATATTATTACTACTAAAATTTTTGTCAGCAATAAATTAATGGGATTTTACGAATCTTGATCACGATGTTAATATACCTTATTCCAAATCTACGTGAATAAAAGGTAAACAAACCAATGTCACTCTCAATATGACAGACCAGCATTTCTCAACCATTGTTTTACAAAATAGTTTGTAGTACCTTTCATTGCTTGCCCTTTTAAATTTTCGTCGCAAAACAATGCTAAATATATATGTATGCATATCATAAACACCCAAATATATGTTCCCACTGCTGGGACTTGGAACAATCAACACATTGCCGCTGTAAAAAATCGTCAGACACAAGAATCTGCAATTGCTGAACATTTGATTAAGAGTGCGCCAGGAAAAAATCAGATTTCACCCGCGCGACGCGTTTCTTAATGTGATGTACATAAAGTCGAGAATAGCATGACACAGTTTGGAGGAAAAATCAATATTTAATCAGGAGTCCATTTTTGACCAAGTTTTATTTAATTACTCAATAACTAAACATAAATTAAAAAATAAAGTGGCCAAGTGCGAGTTGGACTCGCCCATGAAGGGTTCCGTTGCAGCAAGTAACATAATATACATAGTTCTTGTAGTTCGTTGTAACTTTGATCGAAGTTTCAATAATAGTGTATTTATGACGTACAAAAAAAATACTACTCATCAAATCGAGTTCAAACTAATTTTCGTTGGTAGTTTACATGGTAATATACATCATATATTTTTTTTAGATTTTTCATTCTCTTACTTTAGAAGTTAGAGGGGGGGGGGGGGACACACATTTTACCACTTTGGAAGTGTGTCTCGCGCAAACTATGCAGTGTATACGAAAATGATTTAAGAAACCTCAACATCATTTTTAAAGACCTGTCGATAGACACCCCACACGTGTAGGTTAGATGAAAAAAAAAAATTTTGAGTTTCAGTTCTCAGTATGGGGGGCAACCCTAATGTTTTTTTTTTTTTTAATTTTTTGATCAGATCTTAATGCGGTTCACAAAATACATCTACTTACCAAGTTTCAGCAGTGTAGTTCTCATAGTTTCGGCAAAAAGTGGCTGTGACATACGGACGGACAGACAGACAGACAGACAGACAGACATGACGAATCTATAAGGGTTCCGTTTTTACGTTTTACGGAACCCTAAAAAAATGTTCGGTTACTTTACTAGAACGTACAAATAGGAATTTTATTACCAAAAAATAATGTGGGGTCATCGCTGATAATTTCGAGTACTCGAATTAAAACGGGTTTTTTCGGTGTCATTTTTATTTTTTCATTGTAAAAAACTCTGATCTATTTTTAAAATTCTATTCGGTTATTGTGCTTCTTCTTGATTGTACCCACACGTCAATATTTTTTTTGTCATAGTTTTCAGTTTCTTAACTTCAGTGAGCGGCGTCGAAAATGTCCTTTTTTCGTTTTTTGGCTTTAGGCGCCCCCTTAATGCTAAAACTGGTCATTGGATCGAGATCCACGACCCGAAGGTTCTATCTACCGAATGTCATTACTACGCAAGAATGGTTCGGGAAGCATTGGAAAATAAAAAACATAGGTATATATTTCAACTACGACGCGATGACCACGATGCCAATAACCGAAAACTACCCGGTTTACGGTTACCGGCGTCGCGGAATCCTCTAATAAATAAATGTGTGCATAGCGCACTGAGTTTGGAGAAACCTGATACGGTTAGTGTGTAGTGTTGGTCGCCCTGCGATTTTTGAAGCCCAAATGAGGGTAGATGGAGATCTCCTCTCATTTCATAATGAGAGTATGGCGGGCATACGTACATTTATTTCCCCCACGTAAAAAAAGGAAAGGCAAAGCATTTGAGTTCGGAGAAGAATGTAACACTAGAACCAGTGACTTAAAAAAGTAATTTAGATGTTTTCTTAAATGAAAACGTTCCTTTTATTTTTAACAATAATTAAATCTCGTTCGACTTGTCCCCCCGTACTACCCAAAACTGATCATAACACTATGATGTAATATTCTGGAAACTCATACAAAAGTTTCGATCAAAATAACACAAAATTTATGGCATTTTAGAGTGAAAATTATACAAGCTTTTGATAGTAAACAGCGTAATTTGGAACACGTATTTAGAGGTTTGCGATTTTCTCTCAACTCGTTACGACACAAGAAACCTTTTTCTCGGAGTTATTTAGTCATACTCATACTCTTTTATTGAGGACGAGTAGTTACATGTCATAATATTCAAGATATTCAAATATTACCAATACAAGTCAATAATTTAAAAAAAACAGACGTCAATTTAAAATCCCATTACAATACAAATCAAATAATACATTACATTAAAATCAAATTACATTACAATTACAAATTCCAAATGAATGACAAAAATAAATAGAGTAAAATTAATCCATTCTTGAATATAATTGTTAGCGCCACTCATGACGCATATCGTATCTATTTAATATATCGCTATCCCTTTCCCACCCAATCCTAAGAATACGACCACTTCCGAACGTTGTCTTCGGATATTGGGTGCACTACGCCCGACACCGAGGTCAAGGGCGAGAGTCTGCATTCGAACGTCCTCTGAGTCGGATGTGAGACAACCGCATAATCTATCTAACTCTGTGCTCACCGCGCACGCAGCAGTTAGCGCGTTCGTGATACCATATCTCGCGATCACCTGCACCTAGCAGCACCGCTACCGCATCCTCTGCTAACCAGCAGAGCTATTGAAGGCCGCCGGAATCTCTGCCAACCTGAACGGACCGAGGAATTGCAGCAATACCCGTTCTCGGAAGTACGTCAGGTTAGTGGTCGTTCTTTTCCCGCTATCCCGCTAGTGAAGGCGCGTTTCACCATAAAGCTTGGTGGCCGCGCTAACACAAATTCTTGGTCCTCGACCCAAATCCCATATACCAGCCCTAAACTCTTTTCTTCTTTCTAATATCTTTTTCCGCAAGTTTGCCGCATTTTGCGATTAATTTGTCGTAGTGTCGTCCATTTGCCTCAGCCGAAGGTAGGAAAGATATTTCTTACCGTCCGGTCAACCGTCACTTTGCCAATTCACATTACATATAAATAATTTTTATCTACCCGCATTTTTTGCCGTTACGCAGTTGTCAGCATCCAGTAAGCTAATTTATACCTAACCATGTCTAAACAAAGGGAAAAATTCGAAGTCAAGGATGATGACACTCTCGATTCCTCGCAAATAAAACGCTTAACGTTGATAGGTAAACGAGATGCCATATTTGCTCGTTTGCAAGATATTTACGACCGCTCATTAAATGCCTCCACTGACAATAGTGAAAAGGAATTATTTTTATGTGGAGTTATTTCACTCGATCGCTTGCACGCTGAGTTCAGTCGAATTATGGACGAATTAACCGCCGTCGAGTTGACTTTGAACCCAAAATATAAAGTGAACTTTCAATCTATGAACGCATTCGAAGATATGTACTGCCGTTGTAAATTTGTTCACAATTCTTTAACCGCGAAGTCATCCGAAACTGATTCCTTGCCGCAGCGCAGACCGTTAAAATTACCTAAACTAGAATTAATGAATTTTGATGGTAGTTTTAAAACATGGAACATATTTTACGAATGTTTTACTCAAAGCGTTCACAATAATCCCGATTTAACAGACCACGAACGAGTACAATATTTGGTGAACAAATTAACTGGTCGTGCCTTATCGGTTGTCGCAGGTATTGTTCCCAACGGAAAAAACTATCATTTAATTTACAATACCCTCGTTGAAAGATATAACGACCCGCGCTCGCTTGCAAGTTCTTTCTTCGAACAAATTTTAAATTTCAAAACGAATACTCAATCGTCATCCGCAAAAAACCTGGAATCTTTTCGCGATGTGTTTTGTTCAGCCGTATCGAGTTTGCATTCATTGCAACTGCCTGATTTATCTGATTTTATGTTACTGCAGTTAGCATTAGGGAAGGTAGATTCGGGTACTGCTCGCGCTTTTGAAATGCAGTTCCGAGAAAAAACAATGCCTACTTACAACGATTTTGCTAAATTTATTCGTGAGCAAGCTCGAATACTAGATCGTACCGCCGTCGCGCCCGCAGCGCTTACCCGTAATTCAGAAAACAAAAGGTCTGTGACGCATTCTTTCACCGCGTCATATACAAGTTTAAAATGTTCCTTGTGTAAAGAAGACGATCATATGCAGTTATATCGTTGCCCGCAGTTCGCTAAACTTTCTATTGATGACAGACTAGATTTTATACAGAAGAATAAAGCTTGCACTAATTGTCTAAGTCTCTCGCATACGCTACCCGAATGCAGGTCAACTCATTCATGTTTTAAATGTGACTCGCGTAAACATCACACTAAGCTTTGCCGTAAAGTTGCATCGCGGGATACATTTCAATGTAACACTAACAATAATTACGCCGCCGCTCGTAACGAAGAGACGCATCGCCCTCCTCTGACGTCATCGCAAGCGCAGCGATCTCCATCACCGACCCGCCGTCAAAATGTTATTTCGACCGCTCAACAAAATGATAACATATCGCTTTGTAATAACATTCTCCCGCCGGCAATAACCACTTGCCTATTAGGAATCATACAACTTTCCGCCTTTGATGCGGATGGCAAAAAACATTGTTTACGCGCGATTCTCGACTCCGCGTCACAAAGTAACTTCATGACAGCAAGTTGCTCCGCTAAGCTCAGCCTAAGTTCTAAACGGGTTTCAAATACCGTGGTTAAAGGGATAGGTTCGTCATCGAATCCTATTAAGGGTGCGATTTCGACTACGTTACACTCACGGGTAAATAATAACTCTGTTTCATTCAACGCTTTTATTATCGACCGCATTACCGAAGAATTACCTTCCGTACGGATTGACGTCACGAATCTTTCATATTTAAATTATTTCCCGCTCGCTGATAACCATTTCTCGGAACCATCAGATATCGATGTACTTTTAGGAGCGCCTGTTTTTGCTGATATATTACTATCAGGCCGCGTCACTGGACCACCTAATTGTCCAACCGCGTTTGAGACGATATTTGGGTACGTGATAATTGGCAACGTGACAATTACTTCCTCTCATGTGGACACTGTTCCCAACCGCGACTCCGCTAGCACCGATAACAGTAACCACCCGCAAATTTCTCTCTGCGCCTACGCAGAAGAGCCGCGTCTCGACCAGCTGGTACAAAAATTCTGGCAGCTCGAGGAAGTCAGCCATGTGCAGACCCCGAGCCCTACCGCTCTTGAAAATGAACATATTTTCAAAACTAATTTTTCCCGCGATAATACAGGACGATATTCCGTCGCATTACCCTTTTGTCGCGATCCCGTGACCACTCTCGGTAATTCATTCGAAACCGCAAAGAAGCGCTTTATATATTTAGAGAAAAAACTAACCGCCTCGCCTTTTTTGCGTACGGAGTATGACGCAATAATCAAAGAATACCTACGAGAGGGTTACATTTATTTCTAAAATTGATAACGATGACCGCTTATCGGGTTATTATATACCACACCACGCTATTGCCCGGCTGGATAAAACCACTACGAAATGGCGAATGGTGATGGACGCCAGCTCTAAGACAGATAACAATTTATCTTTAAACGACATTTTGCACACAGGGGAAAATCTGCAAAATGATCTATTTACAATACTTTTAGATTTTCGTTTTTACCCAATAGCGTTCACATCCGACATCAAACAGATGTACTTAAGAATTCTCGTGAATGAACAAGATCGCAAATATCAAAAATTTCTTTATCGGTTTGATGCCTCTTTACCGCTTAACACCTTCCAATTTAATCGAGTGTGCTTCGGTCTACGAAGCAGCCCGTTTCTTGCAATGCGAGTTTTACGCGAGTTATGTGCCGATGAACGAAAAGGCTTCCCGCTCGCCGCTAGTGTTATAGAAAACAACTCGTACATGGACGATATTTGTTATTCAATGCCGTCCTTATCAGTTTGTTTACATCTGCGCGATGATCTACGGAACTTGCTCAAGGCCGGGGGCTTTGACCTTGTCAAGTTTGCAAGTAATGCACCTGAGCTAACTGAATCGCTTCCGATAAGCGATAGGCACGCTGCAATTATTACTTTCGACGAACCGGACAGTAAACTGAAGGTTTTAGGCTTACAATGGTCACCTAATGACGACTCATTCATGTTTACCGTGAACCTCGAAAATCGTCCCGCGACTAAACGTAACATATTGTCACAGATTGCTAGACAATACGATGTACTAGGACTCATTGCACCGGTTACATTGTACGCTAAATTAATATTACAGAAATTACACGCATTGCAGATCGACTGGGATGTAGAACCTCCGTTAGAAATTGTCAACCTTTGGCAAAATTATGTCCGCGAGTTACCTAATATTCAACATTTACGTTTCCAGCGCCATGTAGGTGTTGTTGAAAATTCAAAAATCACGATTATCGCTTTCTCCGATGCTTGTGAAAAGGGATACGGTTCTGTGGTGTACATACGTGTTCAACTCGATCCTAATTCACCACCAACCACGCGATTGGTGTGCGCGAAGTCGAAAGTAGCCCCTCTGAAGACTAATTCAATCGCTAGACTAGAACTTTTTGCGTGTTTACTTATGTCGAAGCTTGTTCGTCGGGTGCTCGATACCTACGAAAAACGTCATACGATAGACGAAGTGTTTTGTTTCACCGATTCCATGGTAGCTTTACAATGGATTATCGCTTCACCGCATAGATTTAAAACTTTTGTAGCTACGCGCGTTACAAAAATAATTTCCGCGATCCCCGCTAAATGTTTCCGGCATATTCCCGGAAAAGAAAATCCTTGCGCCGACGCTCTGTCGCGAGGACTAACTCCCACTCAGCTCGTGGACCACCCGCAGTGGTTCACTGGACCAATATGGCTACAAGAAAATACCGCCGATTGGCCAGTTAATTTCGTAGTTCCCGCTCGAATAGATACTGACTTACCAGAATCAAAGAAAATTGTTTCGCTACCGGTGACTCAGTTACAAAACAACATTTCGGATCCGCTATTAAAAATGTCTATACGAGTTTCAAAATGGCCCATACTACTACGTACGGTCATACTAATTTATCGTTTCATCAGGAAACTACCGCGCTCTAACCAATTCTCCGTTACTGATTTTACTTTCGCGGAATTGAAACTTATGAAATCAATCCAAAATCATTATTTTGCTGATTTAATAGATAAAATTAAATCTAGCACGCGTTGTCCGCGCGGTATACAACGGCTCGCGCCTTTTGTAGACAATGACGGACTCATTCGCGTTGGAGGCCGGCTACGAAACGCTGACTTGTCTTACGATCAGAAACATCCAGTTTTATTACCGCGTAAAGACCACATAATCGAACTGATAATTATGCACTACCATCGTATCAATTGTCACGCCGGTCCGGTCGCTCTCATGTCAATACTGAGACAGCGATATTGGATTCTTTCATGCCGCAACATTGTTCGCTCAGTTATACATAAATGCAACTTTTGTTTCAAAACAAAACCGAAACCTACGTTTCCATTTATGGGAGATTTACCCGCTTGCCGTGTTAACGAAGCCTCCGCGTGGGCACACACCGCTGATTCATAAGAGTGATTTAAAATTTGGTTGGCGATGTTTTTTTGGTTTATTCCTAACCTGACCCGAAAACCTAACCCGCTACCGGGTTAGGTTAGAAACAGCAAAAAAATATTAATTTTCATTCCTAACCTAACCCTCTTCCTAACCTGACCCGAAATGATATATATTCCTAACCTGACCCGCTTCCGGGTTAGGTTAGGAACAGCAAAAAAATATTAATTTTCATTCCTAACCTAACCCTCTTCCTAACCTGACCCGAAATGATATTCCTAACCTGACCCGCTTCCGGGTTCGGTTAGGAACAGCAAAAAAATATTAATTTTCATTCCTAACCTAACCCTCTTCCTAACCTGACCCGAAATGATATTCCTAACCTGACCCGCTTCCGGGTTAGGTTAGGAACAGCAAAAAAAATATTAATTTTCATTCCTAACCTAACCCTCTTCCTAACCTGACCCGAAATTATATTCTGGGTTTTTTCCTAACCTGACCCGAAAACCTAATCCGCTACCGGGTTAGGTTAGGAACAGCAAAAAATATTAATTTTCATTCCCAACAAACATAATCATAGGAGAATGCGGATAACATTTTACATCAAAAAGCACTTGTTGCCTAGGCTAAAATTACTACTATGTACAAAAAAATTCGAAGTAGGTACCTTCATATATTGATTTTTACAAAATGATATATTTTGTTCATTGAATGAAAGTTTTTAAACTTTTAAGATTACAGATAGGAAGGATTTTAGAATAGGTTAGATTTTCAGGTTAGGAATAACCTAACCCGGAAGCGGGTTAGGTTAGGAATATCATTTCGGGTCAGGTTAGGAAGAGGGTTAGGTTAGGAATGAAAATTAATATTTTTTTGCTGTTCCTAACCTAACCCGGTAGCGGGTTAGGTTTTCGGTTCAGGTTAGGAATAAACCGTTTTTTTACTTTTATTTACTAGTGTAACATAAGTTAGTTAAAAACCAGCCAAGTGCGAGTGGGGCTCACGCACGAAGGATTCCAGACAATTAGCAAATACACGGCAAATCCTCTTTGACTTTATTCATGACATACAATCGCAGTTTCTACAAAGCCTGTCTGTATGTCTATTCATCCAAAAAGTTTCAGTCAATATTTTGATTTTATTAAATGATTCGAACGGAGAAGTCGAAAGCGTGTTTTATTCTAATAGTGGCGCCATCTTGTTTACTTAGGTCGGTATTAATCGAACAAGAAATGTAAAAAATCAAGTTTTTCTTGTATGGGAGCCCCCCTTAAATATTTATTTTATTTTTAGTATTTGTGGTTACAGCGGCAATAGAAATACATCATCTGTGAAAATTTCAACTGTCTGGCTATCACTGTTCTTGAGATACAGCCTGGTGACAGACGGACGAGCGGACGAACAGCGAAGTTTCAGTAATAGGGTCCTGTTTTACCCTGTGGGTAGGGAACCCTAACAATCGGAGTGAGGCGCGGGGCACGCCGGAACTTAGTTCGGCACAACGAAACAAGTCCGCGACACGCCGCGACACCGCCGCAATCAATGGGTTCAACATCAAACATATTCCCAGTTATTTTTACACCCCTGTGTTAAAAATGCAAATTATTTTTTGAATTAATTGTAATTATTATTGTCAATAATAACTTTCTTCATTTGTTTTAGAAATTAGGTGAATATGTGGAGGTAATAAATAAATTAAACATTGGTGGACAATTTTATTCACTCGCAACACCACCTGACTCCAAACTAAGCAAAACTCGTAATATGGCGGCCAGATAGCTGATATAATTACTTACATAGTTGTAAATACATACATAATATAGATAGAAACACCCGGGCACAGTACAAATACTTGAATTCATCACACAAATATTTGAACTGGGTGGGAAACGAACCCACGACCATCAGCTTCCCAGACATGAGTTACTACCCATTAAGCCACGAGATAGTCAAAATAGCATGCAAAGTGTAACGTACAACCAATTCAGGTGTGCTTAGTGCAAGTAGTTAGTTAGATATGTAGCGTAGTGTAGTTCTCATTGTATTTTAGTATTGTTAATAAAAGGCTCTGCCCGATTAAAGTTACCAAAAGGTAAAGTATAAAGTGACAAGACGAGCAGAACATGTGCCTGATGGTAAGCAATATGTCTGTCAGTAACAGCAGTTTTTAGAAAACGAAGAGTCCAAATTACGTAAAAAACCTAGCATTGCACTGCGCTCGTCACCCGGAGGTATAAGATGTTTTACCGCTATAATTTCACTGCAAAATATTTTTCAAACTGGAACATTGCAATGGTTAAGGTGGACTACGCAGAGAGTTCTACCTCTGCAGGGTACTTCAATTCAGACTCGCTCGCCGCATCACCTCCCTGCGACCCACCTGCAGCCCGCAGCCGCGCCGGCGCCGGCCGCTGCGGAGAGACCTCGTCCTGCGATTTTTACACGAAAATTAATAATATTGTTTGAGAAATAACAGCGACCCTCTCCCCTTCCCCGCTCCTCTCCCCTGCGCCCTCCTAATGAACCTCATATTTACTGTTTTCATTTGCTAAATGGACTCGCGCTTTGGGACATTTTAACGGTAAAAATGTCAGTCGCTCGCGTCTTGTTTCTCCGATTTTTTAAAATAAATTTAACGAGTTTCTACAACGAACAATTTAAACGTGTTGGGGTATAGTAAGAGAACTATGTGACAAGTTTTCGCCTTTCCTCAAATACCTACTTAAATTAGCTAGTAGCTCTCGGAATATGGCAGTATGTAGCAGCATCTACAACATTGAAATGTCTTTACCTACATACAAGTGTTGTAGTGGTAGGACTCTTAGCAGAGTCCGCCTAGGGAAGGACCACACCTTTGTCAGTTAATCTACCGCCAAGCAGTAATGTGCAAACATCACTGTGTTCCGCTTTGAAGGGCAATGTTTCCAGAGAAATTAGAGGGCTTAGAGATATAATAACTTAGATCTCTGGGTGACGAGCGCAGCGCAGTGCTAGCTAACGATTTGGACTCTTCATGTTCCAATAGCTGCGTGTCACTGAGCTGTTATGTGGCAGGCATGTGGCTTACCATCAGGCACATGTCCTGGTCGTCTCGTCAATCTTTATTAAAAAAAAAAACAAGTAACGTTGTGGCTGTGTGCTGTCCTGCGCCTGATGGTATACGACTTGCGCACCATCGGGCGCATCGTAACTCATCCTTTCATTTTATATTATATTATATTATATTAGCTGTGCTCGCGATCCTGATTCCGTTATCTTCTTGGGGTAAAAAATAGCAGGTGTGTTATTCCAGACTATTAGCTATATACGTATAAAAGTTCATCCAAATCCTTTCAGTAGTTTTCGCGTAACAGAGTGACAAATACACATTCAACATTTCCCGTTTACGATAGTAATAGGATAACAAAAAAAAATTGGTCTCAGGAACTTCTGATAGATATAAGACTTAGAATTTTAATAGTAAATACACAGTTACACAGTCAATTACAATAGTACGTATCCATAAAATTATCCTCACCTATATAAAAGTCCTCATCGCGTCTCTACAAAACTATAAAACTACTTACATAAAAAATACTAAAACTATAAAACTACTAACATAAATGGTAAGTTGTTTTCAACTCAAAAAACTATGTCATTCTGGCGTTTCACCGCTGAAGGTTGATTCTCTCGGCGAAGGCCGGTATGTTGAAATGGTTCATTTGTTTCATGAAAGAATAATAACCGACCGTAGCGTTACATCGTGTGTGAATTGAAGGTTCGTCCGGTTGAGAGTCGAGAGGTTCTCGCGGAAAAGAAAACAGCCCCATGTGCGCTGGCACCGGCACCCGCTCCTCGTTGACTGAGCGCGGCTTCACTCGGTAGAGTCGTTGTAAAACAGAAAAAATAAGCAGCTGTAGGGACTGCCGATAGAAGTGAAAACTTATAAGTTAGAATTTGATAGCTCGACTTACAAACTACGCGGGTGAAATCGGAGGGTGTTGCTAGTCTGGAATAAATCTTCAAGCGTGACACTGAGTTTCATTCACAGGCCACGAATAATCTGTGAGTGTTGCACGAAAAGAAGTATTCACGTCAAAAACAAAAACCGAACAATATACGTGTTTTTCCTTAAAAAATCGTTAATAGTTTCGAGAGATTTGACAAATGTGTCCAGATTTCTGTATTTGTATCCCACAAGCTTTGCTTAGTTGCCGAAGCGAGTCGCCTGAATTTAGGGTGGGAGGGGGAACCCCCCCCCCCCGCGTGTTTTTCGTGTGAATTTACAGAAACTTTAAATATTAATTTAAAATATTTTCGCGTAACTCCGGCAGCTAAAATCGAATTGGGAGGGTCAAGACAAAGCCCCTTAACCATTCCACAGTAGCAGTATCCTCAAATTCAGGCGACTTTATTCAAGACCCAACCCGTCAGTACCCTCGGGGCTGCTTAGCCACCAGCCACCTGCTCCCCCCTCCCGAGGAGAGGGGAAGTTAACGACACAGATTGAATTAATGACCGCAATAACAGCCCGTATTGTGCGGCCGAGCTCCCACACCTAGCGCCGAGCCTTCGCGACAGTCGGCAGATCGATGAGTTTGATCAATTCTATTGTGAGGTATGAAAACGAAACTCAAAGGTCTCTGTACCCGCTGCGCTGTGTACGAGCACGGAGCTATAACGATACAGAAAACAGAGACTAAACTACTATCTAATATTCCAGCGGTACGTGGTATGACAAAACTTTCTTCATTTTAATACCAGTAAGACCATTAAGACTCGCCGAACCCGATCTTGCTGTCTGAATTCAGAGTCTAACACTCTGACGCTTATTACACCACGCTAATTAGACTAAGACTGTCTGAATAACGAGTGGTGTAATAACGCCTTTACTGGCTTACAGTCTGAATAATGAGTAGTGTAATAAGACAAAGACTGTTAGACCGACAAATACATGACACAGACATTGACATATTAAGGTACAAGTTCACGCTGAGACCGCGACACGAGACCGCGATAGGAGACCGCGACCGGAGACCGCGACAGGACTTGACACTATGGAATTGTATGGGCGCCAGTTCGCGCCGAGACCGCGACCGCGACCGGTCTCGGTCTCCTGTCGCGGTCTCGGCGCGAACTGGCGCCCATACAATTCCATAGTGTCAAGTGCCTGTCGCGGTCTCCGATCTCGGTGTCCTGTCGCGGTCTCGTGTCGCGGTCTCCGCGCGAACTTGTACCTTTAGTCTTAAAATAAAATTTCATTGGTTGGTGATTGATTCATTTGTATTCGCGGTAATTTCTGTTTTTGTGTTTTGAGTATTCGGAGTTCGCATGCCTTAATACCACCTATTAATTTTTATTTTGCTGTTATTATATATCATACATCAACCTTAAATTCTTTTTTTTAGTTTAAATTAATAAATACCATAATGGAGTGCAGTAAAGAAAAATAAGTACTATTAAAAGTCCTAAAGCGCGTATTTTTTAGACTGGTGTAATAGCGAAGTGATAAGTTAGACTCTAAGACAGTCTGAATAACGAGCGCTGAAGAACGCGTAGTCTAATAAGCGCTAAGTGTAGCGAGTTCAATTGTTTTTTTCCATCTCAAACAAATAGTGAAAAAATATTGCAGCACATTCCCAGTAAGTAGTTCACGAATGAGCACGATCGTGAAGGGACGAGAGTAGTTCACATCATACTCGTAGTAATCAGTACACAGAGCACTCTGGGACGCCAGGTCACATTACTTCATCTGTTGTATCGACAGCAAGTCGAGGTTGTACCGTCTGAGGTGACCTTACACTTGACGTCTTGCTAGATATAGATAGATGTAGTATTCTTTGAGTAAGATAAGGTTAGTGGGGGCCTTCTGCGCTGGCACGAAGTTCGGAAGGCAGCAGAGGCCACTAAAGGCCACCTGTCATAAGGTTCTTCAAAAAAAGTTCTGCAGTATGTATATTATGTGTGAGATTCCGCGGCTCTTAGAAGGGGTCCAAAGGAGGTGGAAATATATTTCGTTGCATCAGTGAAATGGTATGGGAATACGGTTTCGGTATTAAAGTTGCTAGTATATTCAAACTGTGCTACACACATGAAAGAAGTCCATGTGATCGGTACACGCCGAGAGCTGTTCTTGCAAACAGTTTTTGTGAACGTGTTACAATAACTAAGCGTCTCTGCGTCTCGGCATCGCACAACGTTGTCATGCCGGTCGGGCGCTGGAGCACACGAGTTATTTATGAAATCAATTTGTTGACCGCGCGGCGTTTACGACATGTCGCGACCACTGCCCAGCGTCAGACAAGCGCAAGAGCGACATGAAACAATGAAAACTAACACCCTTCCCTCCCTCCACTCCGGACCAGGTGCTGACAGACAATTTACGAGTGAAGGTTAACAACCAGCGATAACAGCTTTATGGGCGACCTTCAGCCGATAACAACCTTTCACGACGACAGCTCGGGACAAACGCCGGACTGTCCACTGGGGAGGGAATTTAACAAGAGATTAACGAGTAGGCAATAAAAATAAATGCACTTTACATTTTAGTCCTGTTATCCAACCTTCTTGATCATCCCAAAAAAAATTTATATCTCCTGCTCGACAATGCCCAATAATTATATATGTCCTTATACTTGAAGAAACGATTTAGCTTTATTGAGCCCAAATCTTGTCCTCTTCGCTCCACTCGTGCCCTTAAACTCAATTTTCCTATTAATATAATAATATTATATAATATAACAAATAATTATTTAGATTAAAATTTAAAAAAATTAAAAATCTCAGAAACAGTGTGACCTTTCGCTTTTATATATAGATGAGTTGGAATCAAGAACGCTTAGAATCTTGTTGCCTAAAAAAGCCAGTGACTGGGCAAATCCGGGAACGAGTCCGTCTGGCGATGATGATGATATCTGTTAGAGATGTAATGTCCTCGGCGCGCCGCCCGCGCCCCGCCCGCGCCCCGCTGAGATCCACGCACGGATAATATAAAACCTTTTAAGGCCAACGTAAACCCTTCTCAGCTCAAAATTACAAATTAAGTAGATATAGGTAGAGTTTTTACAATAATCCGGGTGGTTTTCATTTAAACGCGCAATCATCGCGCCTCCGCCGCCAGCCGAGCCGTGCGACCGCGTGGACCGTGTGCCGACCGCGTAAGGTTCCAACTCGCTTGGCGGCCGATAGACAGGATACCAAGTTTTTGCAAATGAGATGGGCAAAGGCATCGTTACAGGATCAAATTAAAATTCTCTCTTCTCGTGTGTGCTCGGTGTGTTTTATCTATCTTAATATCGTGTCTGCACGCGGCGGCAGGGGGGAGCGGGGGAGCGGGGGGAGCGGGGAACTCTCCGGCTGCGAGCGTTAACGGGAGCCTCCTGCCATTAGCTCACTACAATCACAAAAATAATGCAAATTTTTCCACATAGACTCTTTGTGCTCGGGAGAAACATAAAACACTTACAGCCTTCCTGGATATCTCAAAAACTGTCGACAGGGTCTGGTATGAGAGCCTTATAATCAAACTTTCTAGTTATGATTTGTTTCCTGGTTTATAGCGTGGATGTCAGACTTCTCGAAGGATCGATCTATACATCGCCGTGGATCGATCGGATCAAATGGCTACTAATGTTGGAGTGCCTTGAGGGTCGGTTCTCTCTGCGATGATCTTTCAGTTACACATCATCAGGTATTGAAATTGGCCCCCAAGGCAGTATCTGTAAAACAAAATTGGCAGTCAGAGCGACTGCCGATAGAAGTGAAAACTCAGAATTTGATAGCTCACTTTGGAAACTATGCGGGAAAATGCTGACGCATTTCTAGATAGCACATTGCCATGGTCCCGACTTCAACTGAATATGAAAACAAACGTGTCGCTTGAGCTGACTTCACAGTCCGCGAAAAATCTGTCTAAACACAAAAACTAGGTGTTCTAGGTACGAGGACACTGCAAGTGTCAGTGTTAGAGCAACAGTTGCTCACGTTATACCAAACAAAGTTTCTCTCTTGATTGGAGTACTACTCGCATCTTTGGGATGGGTCGGCTAACCGGGCTAACCAACCGGATGTGCGAAAAGGCTGGTAGGCAAACTACGTTTCTGTTAAATAATACTTTCAAAGTCTTGAACAAGGCAGTTAAGTTGTTCGTTTTCAGGAGTGTGCAACTAATCTGCATGCTCTTATAATACCATCTTGTTCTTTTTTTATCAGGCTGCTCGTAGCTCGAAAAAGTGACAATGATTCATAATTGACGTTTCAAAGATTTGCACGAGGAAGTTTGACTTCAAGAACGTCTAGGTAGTGGGATCCGTTGCAACTCAGGATAATGAATAATTAAAGGGTCTATATGGGGTAGCATAACATGTTTTGTACAAATGTTAGTAGGCATAACGTTTTTAGGACTAATGATAATTTACCATAACAACTAAACGCATAACCAGTTCGGTTCGCGCCGCCTTCCTGAGCGCGCGTATCGCTTGTTGTGTTTTTACGTTACCGCTACCGGCTTGGATGTACAGTCATCCAAACAAGTTCTGCCAATATGTGCGACAAAATTATTATAAATGAAGTACTATGTTATATCGTAAACCGTATCGACGTGATTGACGAACCAACGGTGATTCGAATTTGTATAACAAATTTCGTTAAAGCGACGTTATGCGAAAAATTGACAATAAGAATGACTACTAGAAAGGGAGACGGACGCGCTGGAAAGTACGTACAAGATATTATCAAGATACTCAAAGAGTCTGAACCTGCGAACGTGCCTACTTTTGTGGCTAAAGATCTTCATAAAATACCGCCGATCACTTTTGACCACTGTGACGTCACGCGTATTTTAAAAGAACTCTCGTCCTTGCGAGCCGAAACAGAAAAAATATGGAGTGTGGCAGTCCAAAAAGAAGAATTTGACAAGCTTAAAAAAGAAATTATCTCATATCAGAATAATTGTTTACAAGAGAAACCTGTGTGCAGGGGTGTACCTGACTTAAATACACAAGACAATTCTAATATCATTTCGACGCCTACCGGCCGGCAGCAGATTCTGTTGTCAGGATGTAAGCCGTTACCAGATGCTAATGTGCGGTCGGTACTCTCACCCAGTCTAGAATGCCTATGGAAGTCACCTTCAATGACCCCACAAAATAGCAATTTACGAAATGTTACGGTAAACCGTCAGAAATCCGTAACCTCTGGGATGTTTGCCCTCGCAACCGAACCTAGACAGAGGACAAAGGCGATGTGTGATGACGAAGGATTTACGTTGGTTGAACCAAAGAAAAAGAAAAAAACTGTTAGAAATTTGAGGGGAGAAGCAGAGGGTAGTAATTTGCTAACACACCAAGACTAGGAGCTATGGAGATAATACAGAATAACAGCACATCACTGTTTTTGTTTAACGTTTATATGCCCACGGATGATAAGGATAATTTAATGGAGTTTGTTGAATGCCTGTCTCAAATTTTGACTATAATCGAAGAAAGACAGGCTCAGAACTGCATTATGATTGGAGATTTCAATGCGAACCCTGGATCTTTATTTGGTAATGAGTTGGAGAATTTCTGTAAAGAATATGACATAAAGTGGCTAGACTTGGAAATGTTGCCGAGAGACAGTTACACATACATGAGTGACGCCCACCACTCCACATCTTGGCTCGATCACTGCTTAGTAACTGAATCTATTGCCAGGCTAAAACCAGATATGGAAATTGACTACTCCATTGATTGGACAGATCACCGCCTTCTGCAACTGCAAGTGAAGGTAAAAGGCTTAGTGAAGGTAAACGCAGTGAAAGCAAATATTGACAAACCCTCGATGTGGAAACCGCGGACGCCCAGTGATATCAATAGATTTCAGGATATTACTCATGATTGCTTTCTCAAAGTCCGCCCTATTGATTTAAATATCTCATCAGAGGCTGGTCAACTAGAAATAAACAGGCTATACATGGATGTTGTAAGCAACTTGAAAAAGGCTGCTGAAGAATCTTTCAGTAAACGAAAACGCGCTCCACCGGCTACTGTCCCAGGGTGGAATAATCACGTAAGAGAGAAGTACGAATTGTCTAGGGTTGCTTTTTCTAAGAGGATAACTGCCGGGCGGCCAACCAGTGGGGTGCTATGGGACGAGAGGCTGGAGTCAAAACGTCTATTCAAAAAAGCACTTAAGGACTGTCAAAACGCAGAAGAGCAAATGAAGATGGATGCAATGGCACGGGATCTCCAGGATAAGAATTTCATTTCTTTCTGGTCGAAAATTAACAAGGCGACTAGTAATGGACATGTCATACCCACGCACATCGACGGTATGACAAATGATATTGACATTGCGAATGCTTTTTGCCACAATTTTATGAATGTTGTACCATTAATTGATGAGAAGAACAAAATTGTTGACAGAATCGAAGAAGAGAGTTTAGAAATAACTGTGGAAGAAGTAAGAATGGCGGTAAAGAGAATGGGAGCTGGTAAGTCAGCAGGACATGATACTCTTGTGCTCGAGCATATTAAGAACGCTAGTTGGATATTACCTATTTTGCTTGCAAATCTGTACACGGCAATGGTGAAATGGAACTACTTGCCCCTTGATTTTGCCAAAACAATTGTGGTTCCTATACTGAAAAATCGTCAACTCGACGCGTCGAATAGCTCCAACTACCGACCAATATCATTGGCAACGATCTGTGCTAGAGTGTTTGAAAAGGTAATTCTTATAAAATACTCAGATAAACTCAACGTATCTGACTCACAAGTTGGCTTTCGAAGCGGAGGCTCAACGGACATAGGTATATTTACCCTAAAACATACCGTGAATTATTACGTTTCTCGCAATACAAACGTATATGCATGCTATCTAGATTTGTCCAAAGCATTCGACAGAGTCGTCCATAGCAAGCTGTGGCAAAAACTGCGGGCCAGACAAATCCCTAATCAAATAGTTAATATTCTTGCTAAATGGCATGATGAACAAGAAAACATAGTGAGATGGAATAATGTTACTTCGAGTCCGGCTCCGTTACGGTGCGGTGTGAGACAAGGTGGGTCAGCGTCTCCAACGTTCTTTAATGTATATATGGATGGGCTTAGTCATAGACTAAAGGAATCTGCTATAGGATGTCACTGTGCTGGTACGTGTGTTAATCATATTGCATACGCAGATGATATGGTTCTTTTAGCACCCACAGTTTCAGCTTTGCGTAGATTACTAACGATTTGTGAGGAGTATGCTCAGTCACATGGACTGGTATACAATGTGAATAAAACGAAAGCTATGCTATTTAAGTCAAAGATCGTGCCAAGAAATACTCCGTGTATTACTATGAATGGCAAAGAGCTGGAATGGGTGGACAATTTCAAATATCTAGGTCACATCGTGACCAATACCCTCAAGGATTCCTTGGACCTGGATAGACAAAGACGTGCTTTGAGCGTCAGATCTAATATGCTCGCGCGACGGTTCTCCAGATGCAGTGATGAGGTTAAGACGTTGCTCTTTCAGACGTACTGTACTAATATGTATACATGTGAGCTCTGGAGTAATTACAGAAAAGCAGAGTACAATGCTCTCAGGGTACAGTACAATAATGCATTCCGAATTATAATGAGACTGCCTAAGTTCTGTAGTGCATCAACTATGTTTACTGAGAGAAGACTGCCTGGTTTCGCGGCACTGATGCGACAAAGATCGGCTAACACACGGGAGAGATTTTACCGGACCTCTAACTCTGTGCTTGGCGCTCTTATGGAAGTGCATGGACCTATCCTGGCAAGATGGAATGAACTGCATGCAAAACACTGGTTGACGTAGTTAATAATTTTTTGTGTATCGTGTTTCTATTAGTATTGATTAATTTGATTAGAATAATTGTATAAATATGGAATAATTAATTCTGGAATAAAATATATATTATTATAACTGTTTTCGCATAATGTTTCCAAGCATAACCATATATAGCATAACGATAACTTACCAATGTTAAAACACATAACCATAATTATATTATATAGCATAAAGATAACTTAGCATAATATTTAAAGGCACACATCGAATAAAGCAGACGGTACACCTAAGAAATCACTTTTTGACTCCAGGTAGGCTCCCGCCAGAAGCTCAGCGGTCAGCCCTGAGTGTCGCTTCTCCGTACTCGGCCTACGCTCCACTACGGAGGTCGCCGGGTCGCTTCGCTCGCCACCTACCCCCTTCGCTACGCTTGGCTCGCTCCACTCAGGACCTCCCGTGAGCTTCTGGCTCCCGCATTTTTTATGTACACTCTAGGGGTAGTAGCGACAAGACTAGGTGGAGTCGGGGTGCTTCGAGTCGGATCTGGGTCCCATGTAACCTGGGTCTATGTTTAGTAGCACAACAACTAATTAAAAAATGCCTAAAGAATATTATGTATCTTATCAATATGCCCAAAGACTTTTATGCATCTCATGAATAGTCGAATTTAATGTAGTACAATAAATTGTTATGCTTAAAACACATTATGCCAGAAAAATATTATGCAAAAGTTGCATTATGGCACTATACATTATGCTACATTCATTATGCTGCCGTCCACAAACTACAATGCCGTTAAGTACCAAAATGTAGTTTCGAGATATCGCGGGAAAACTGTTTCTAAATTTTAAAATTATGCCATTTGATAAGTGAAATACGTATTTCCATAATTTTGATACCTTTATATAGAGCTGCAAAAACACTTTGAAATGATAGTATTTTCAAGATATTAAGGTGCGCAAAATAAGAGTTATAAGAGTTATAAGTTTTTGCATTCTAGTCTTGTAATTTTGTCTTAAATTTTTATAAAAATCACCACTAAAATGCCGTTATGTATAGTTTAACGGCATTTTAGCTTGATATTTTCTTTAATTTCATTGGATGGTACTTGACTACAGAATTTGAAATCATTCCAAAACTAAAATGCCGTTATATCATGAAACATCCAAGATTACAATGCGGTTAAAGTCATTTAACCGCATTTAAAACTAGCAAACTTCAAAAATTTGTTTTAATCGGTTATTTCAGAGCATTTTACAACACTAAAATGCGATTAAATGCAAAACCTTTACCTTTAACTGCAATTAAGCTAAGCATGACTCACAAGATATTTAAGAAAATACAATAAAAGTGATGATTTATGTGAAATAAGTGAACAAAAAATGACATTAAAAACTAGATATTTATTGGTATTAAAAAATAACAAACATCATTTTTTGTTAATATTTTTCAAATACAAGCCTAAGTACCTAAAAATACAATTTCTCAAGAGTTAAAATTTAAAATAACAAGGCAAAATTCCAAGGTAAAATTACAACATTTTAAATTTAAAATTAAAATACTACTTTTATTGCCCTTACTTACAACAGATTTTCAAGAATCTACAATAGAGATCAATTGTTTTTGTTTTATTTTTGTCACAATCACTTAAACTTTTGGATATATATTCCTACAAAATAATTAATAATACCTAAGACTCAAATATTTTTCTTGAGTCTAAATATTGCTTTACTAGCATTATCATTCTTTGTCGTCGGTCGACAAGTTCTTCCAAAACAATAGCTTATGTGTTGGCGCTATGTTGCTCTATGAATTGAACTAAATTAATCTTCCGCTTAGTATTTCTGCATTTTGCTTTTGATTTGAAACGAAGTTTTATAATTTCTGGTATTTTAAGTATTTGCCATTGAAGAAAGCAAAATAATATAAATAATCTTTTTGGCAATAATTTTTGTACCTACAAGCTATCACAATAAAACTCAAAATCAGAGTAAATCCACATGTGCGACATATTTTTGAGATTAACTCAGAGGCTTCATTTGAATTCTTCTTTCTGAAGCGTTATTTGGTACAATGACGAAATTGTTTGGTGCTATAAACTTCATATTTACTTTTGAGTTGCTAACTCATACTGTCTCATCAAAATGGTCAAAATCATATAACTTACCTTTATTGCATTTCTTACTTTACTTTATGATCTTCTTGTTCGCAACTCATGAAACTGTGTTCAGATTTGAAATAATAAAGCGTAATTTGTTATATGCAGATGATTTTGCTTTAGTAAATAAATGACACTGAGAAAAAGTGAACATAATAGTCAATTTTATTTTGTGCATTGCATTGCACTGTTAACAACCCAATTGTATACATCAGATCTTTTTCTTCGATTCAGTCATAATTTTTATTTTCCAAACTGTCAACTGCTTTGTGGTCGTTGCATAAACATTAAAGTAGACAGGTTTTGATATTCACCAAATTCTATCATGTGTCTCCGCGTTTGACAGAGAGATGGAAATACTGACAGTTTTTTGAGGTTCATTAATTGAGCTTCTACGCTTTTCCAACCAGTCTTCGGTTTATTTTTCTGTACTCTGTATAACGGCATTGACAATGTTTTATACAACGTTAAATGGTATTGTTTGTAAGCTCGTTTTCTGTAGGTATTTATTAATGATGTTGTGGTTCTTAAAGTCAGACTTATGGTTACGTTTAGACTTATGCTTAATGGATTTCTTGAAAATAGTTACTAAAATTTTCACTTGAATCAGCTATCTTAAAATCATTATAACGTGCAGGTCATCTGAATTGAAATCACACTGTAAACTTGATTGTGGAGTTTAAAACTTCAACAGATACGGTATGGTGCTATCATCATCTGGCTATAATATTTTATGTTAACTCTTCAAACTGAATGTTTGTTTTGATGATTTTGTAGATAATTACTCTACTTTCCTTGTAAGTCTATTAAAACCTGATAAAGTTTCATTAGATATATTTGTGATTTCATTAAAATCTAAAGAAAGACGAGTACTGTAACATAATTTATACGTCCCAAAATGTATCAATGACACTGGAAGAGTCGGAACAAGATGTAACATAAGGATCATTTCCGATTTTTTCTATACAAGATCTAGTTTGACTCATCTAAATGTGTTTTAAGCCATCGTAACAAGTTGGAGGGAACGAAAGCATCTTATTCATCTGCACTTGATTTCCTTCACATACTATCGTACTGCATACGCAAGAACTTGTAACGGCATTTTAGTTAAGTAATGTGGCATAGCAGCATTTTAGTCTAGTATTGTAAAAAATAAATAATTTATATCACATAGTTAAGGTCGCTTTGTGATATTTTCTGTTTTAAGTTTACAAAATTGCATACGTATTTACTAGTCTAAAAAGCCGTTAAGTATGTTTAACTGCATTTTTGTGTTGTATTCAAGCATAACGGCTTTATAGCGTTGGACAAATACGATATAAATTATAAATGAAACTTTGCTTAAAAACATTTAAGTGCTTTAACGGCACTTTAGCGTACAAAAGTCAGTTAACGGCAATTAAGTTATGGAAAATCAAAGAAAATTTCAGCCAAAGGTAACGTTAAAATACCTTAGCGGCTTTTTAGGTAAGTATTGTTATTTAACTGCGTTTTAGCGTTGGAACCATACAAAATAAAATGACTTAACGGCATTTTTAGTTTTGGTATCTTAAAAACTAACATACCTAGAGAAACACGGGTTACACAGCTCGATAGATATTTTTTTTCTGAGTGTAGTGCCATTTAAAAGTCCAAATCGACCCGATGGTAGATAACGGCATTTAAGCTTGCGGACGGCAGTATGACAAAGTAAATTAGGAACAAAAAATTATGTGTTTTAATAGGCACCTATAGTTAAATGCTCTAAGACGTTGCCGTGTCATCAAGTCAAGAATGAATTGATTTCTTCTATGTAAACACGCTCCACTGTAGACTACAGTCTACAGTGCCAGTTTGCAGTTTGCCTGTTGTTAAGGGACAATACATTGTCCCTTAACAACAGGCAAACTGTAAAACTTTTAAACGAAGTTCTTTCCTAAACATTAGATTATTACAATGATATAAAATACATAAACGGATTAAATTATGATAAGTGATTCTGCTGGTCATATGAGATGATCAGCTTGGTACGTGTTCCTCCTCCCCCCTCTCCCCGTCACCCCGGCTGGCAGGTTCCCCTCGATACGCTCCTTGCAGAAATGACATAATAACTGCGGTGTCCCGCTCCCGCCCCCGCCTCCGCTCCGCCGCCCGGCGCTGGACCACATTTACATTTTAATTTGGTGTCTTTTGCGTTCCTCTTTGACTCTAATTCCGAATCCGCGGGAAAGTGTAATCAAATCTCGGACTCCGCTCTCGTGCCGCCGCTCGCTGCCTCGACGCGGAGTCATCGCAGAATGTTTGGAGCCGTGGCCGGTTCCATCCCTACTCACGCGACAAACAAACAAGTAGGATTCAAGCAGCAGCAGAGCTCGTATGTCCAGATGTTTTCTCAAAACAACTAAACAAACATAAACAACGAGAAAAAAACTACGAGTTTGAAAATGTAAAGTGTTGTTGTAATGTATCTAATACAACAGTGTCACAATGGAAACATATTATTTATTCAAAATGAAGAGAATAAAATAAAATAGATATAAATATCTGTTGTAGTTCTGTTTACCGTATTTATGACGACACGGTTTGGTTCAAAAAAAAATTTTTTTTTTTAAATGAATAGTGACGAGACGAGCAGGACATGTGCCTGATGGTAAGCAACATGCCTGCCACATAACATGTTCATAGAGTCCTGTATCCCTCGAAGTGACGTCACCCTGCCCCGCGCGAAGCGTCCCCGCGCTTGCCGCCACAATTACAATAATATGCAACTAATTACTTCTCCATCGCATCGCTTCATTACGTCTACGCTATTGTTACTAGGCCGCTAGCTGCGCCCGCGGCGTGGCTTCCTCTGCTTAAAATTACATGTTCTGTCCATCATATTGTCACATGTCACACAATTTCTCTAGTACTTTGTTACGAGCCAACAACAATTAAGTAATCATTTATTTTTGTACATCAGTAGAAAAAAATCGACGTTTAGCAAACAAACTCATGTACCACAAAATAAAGGCACTTGGATGACGTTAACAGGAGGGGTGGGCATCGGGAAATCGGGCATCGGCAACCCTGGTTGACTTGACGATGCGTTGGTTCCCATTTTGGCCATATTCCATTATTTCCATGTAAGGGTATATTTTATGCGTCAAGTGAAGTTTGCATGCAATGTTAAGGTTAATAATAGATTTCCATTGCACCGGTAAACTACGTCGTTTTCTCATCACCTGGCCAAGTCTACAACCAGTGAGTCCCGCTGGCAACATCCGCGGACCCGAAGCTCAGGCACTGACAGTGCAGACGGTCTACTAGTACAAAGTCGCAGAACAACTACGGAATGGAAACAACTACTGTTCTTGGACTGTATCTGAGACATCGTTTTTGGAACAAAATGACCGATCGGAAACAAGATTTCCGAAAAACTTAATGGCATTTGCAAATTGAACTAGCAATGACCGATCACAGCTGTCGAAGAAACGATAACCGTAGGGGTGGAGATATATGCGAATGAAGACTGCAAAGAGACCCTGACACTCAGTGAAGGGACGTTATACGTAAGGCAGCAGGCATTGTCCAGGAACGTATTTATAGCTGAGAATCGGGATGAGTGACGAGCTCTAGCAGAGGCTTTTATCCAATCCTACTAATAATATTATAAATGTCAATGTATGGATGTTTGGATATTTGGATGTTTGTTGCTCAATTACGTCCTAACGTATGAACGGATCGGGCTGAAATTTGGAACACAGATAGATTATAGTCTGGAAGAACACATATGCTACAACAGAGCTACACATATGGAACAACGGGAACGGGAACTACGCGGGTAACACCGCGGGCGCTGCTAGTAGTGAATAAGGATAGGCCGATGATGATGAGACAGTTCTCAATGATAAAAGGTGATTCCCAGTCGCTGTTCCCTCACGTTATGAAATTGCTCTAAAATATTGAATATGGAAACATCATGAAGCGACATCGTTTCATGTTTGATGTTCCAAAGTAAAGAGGTGTGACTCCACTTTTGGGAAAAAGAGTAATGGGTTAAGTCTAACGTGAAACAGTTTCTGCTTGATAAGCGCGCTCTACCCTAAAAGCCGGTTTGCATTTTGATTAGTGCAAGTGGGAGTGCGAGTGAGATTCCGAGTGCGAGTGAGTAACCGCGACTGATTACTATGTACTCGCAATAATCAATCGGTGTCGACGTGTTTGCTACTAATCGCTCAACAACTGCACTACTCACTCGCAGTCGTACTAATCGAAATGAAAACAGGCCTTTACATCAGATGAGTTATCGGCCAACTCAAAACTTTTAAGTATATTATAAAATTAATGATAGTTTGTTTGTTAAAGAAAATCTGGCAGTGATAATCCGTAGGTTAGCCTAGTTACGAGTTTCCATGAGCCTGATTGATGTGAAACCGATTACTCGGTGGAGCACCGCGTGGTGAATGGCCGGCGCGGGCGGCGGGCGCGGGGGGCGGGCGGTGCGGTACATAAGCGTGTGGCGGCGGTTCGGGCGGCATCGAGCCTGTGCTCAGTTGTCGGAACCTCCTGTCTGGTTTCCTCCCCCCGCTCCGCCGCCATGAGTCCCCGCACCCCGCTGCTGGCCGCGCTCTGCGTCGCCCTGTTCGCCGGCTCCTCGCTCGCCTGCTCGCAGATCCAGTCAGGTACCGTCGCGCTGGAGTCCAGCTCGCGCCGCCCCCCCCCCCCCCGCACACGAGTGTCCGGGGGGCACGGGAGACGTTCCAGCTGACTCCCCTCTAAGTTCTGATCCGGGATATTGCTTTTTCTCCTAAAAAAATCTCTCCTGGCTTCTATGGTCTTTGTATTTGATAGCGGACAGAATCAAGATGGTTCTTAGCCACAAATTGTTTTTCTCTTACTTTTTAAACGTCGAACTATGAAGGTGTTTGTAAGCGACAATGCAGTCAAAGATGATGGACATTGACCTAAATGAAGATACCTGTTCTCTCTATCAAAAGCTGCGTATTCACATTTTGTTCTTCCTGGATACCCCATTTGGGCATGAACGGAACCAATCCCGAGGTTACACTTCTTTCCTGGGGTTAGACTCCTAGCTTCCACAAAGCCAGGGGTGTTTAGGGCCAGATGGTTGCCCTTGTAGTCCCTTCGTGGCGGCTGCGTCAGTCTTTGGAAAAAGGTCTTTTGGGATGGCTTCCACGCATGTCATGGGGACGAAAGACGAAAATCAAAGTCGGGATCTTCAAGACGTACGTCAAATACCGACTGACATACGGAACCTTGTACACTCTATGCTGCATTTGACCACAATGTGACTGATGGAAAGCAATAATGCGGTCTAAGATGAAGCACGCTTAGGTCATTAGGACGCCACTTAATAGTTTAAATTTGCTCTCAAATTGTGTTCAAATTGCCCTTCGCGTGGCACTATACTGCTATTATTTATTATTAAAATAACTCAATTATTAATCAAATTAATTCCATTTTCTGAAAACGCCGCGTTTTGAAATAAATAATTCTGCTCAGGGTAGTTGTGTAGAACACTATCCAAAGAAAGCTCACGGAAGCCAGTGGGAGAGTTCGTGGCCCGTGGTATGCGACAGACGGGCCACGAACTCCCCTCACCGAATCGATCCTCACTTCCCGGGTGATGACATCGTTTCGCATGTACCAGCCGGCTCCCGTGAGCATTCTCATGGTAGTGTACTGCACCATCTGGAGGCGTTTCTTCTTTTTAGCCGAGCGTAGATCATACAAGGCTGGAGCTCTGTATGTGAGTCGAGATTTGATGTACGTAATGTAGATCCCGATTTCGATCCTGGTTGGCAGCACAGACTTCATGACGGGCCTTAGCAGCGCTCTCGCGGCCTTTGCTCGATTAACGGCGCGGCGTGTGAGACCTGCCGGTGCAGACCTAGGTCGCTGTCGACGAGGACGCCGGGGTACTTAGCGGTGTTTTTCCATCTGATGTTCTATCCTCAAAGCTGAAGTTGTGGATTATCTTGGCAGTCGTTTAAAGCTAACCTAAATCTTACCGTGAATTAGACCCGTCTTCTTCATGGTAAGATTATTCGCGTAGGTATAACGCTCGGTTTCGTCAACAGGCAACCTGGAGAACGCCATCGACAAGGTGGTACACGTGACCCTGGAGCCGTTTCAGCTGTACCTGATGGTCGACGCGGCCCCGAAGGCGGCTGGGCTGCAGCTGTCGGGCGTGCAGGTGGCGGCGTGCGCGGCGGGCCCGGCCACGCTGGCCGAGGTGTCGTACTCGCGCGCGCTGGACCAGATGCGCGTGCGCCGCGTGCTGCGGCCCGACGTGGACCAGTCCGCGCCACTGCAGTTGGCGGTGGTGCTGTACTCCGCTCCGTACGGCGCACCACACGAGCACATGCCGGACGGCGCCATCGGCATCGTGGACGGGAAAACCAATCGCCCGCACTTCGTCCGGTTGTGAGCACCGCGCCGGCACTCGCCAAATAAACTAACTACCAAATATTGCTTCTTCTTTTATTTTTGCCAACGATGTATTTTACCGTAACCGTCTAACTAGTTTACCGTTTACATTCAAATTTTTCACGGGCTGTAAATAAAGCTCATCGTCACGCTCGTAAATGTGAGAAATTTTTGGGTGAACTTGGGATCCAACGCATTTCTAGATGACCATGCTTCAAAAATGTATTCCAGACTAGTAGCTTCTTGTGGATCCACCCGCGCAATTTCCACAGTGACCTATCAAATTCTGAGTTACAAGTATTCTCTTCTGTCGGCGTTCCGTGTGAATGCCAATTTTTTCTCACATTGTCTTGGTGAAATTAGTAGCCTTATAGTTGCGATGCTGATTTTGTTCATATAATGGGTGATCTTCGGTTTTCGTGAATGTTTGATTTTTTTAATGAACAGTGTTGATCATGCACGGGATGCTAATTCCTATACTTTTTTACTTATTTAAAAAATGCACATGGGACCAAATTATCATCGTCACAGTATCATCGATCACGTGTGATCACGTGATCCTGCAGAACCTGCTAGAAATACCATTACCATAGTAAATATTCACAATAGATACGATGTTTCAACGTCTGATCACTTCGCTGTTGAGTTAACGTCGTCTAGGATAGAGTCGCAAGTTGATGATTATCGGCCGGTTTTTTCTAAGAATCTGCGTGATACTGAGAATTTCGTAAGTGCAGTGATATAAGTATATGCTGGAGATGGCTTAGAAAGATCAGACCCGCTATCGGCCACGATGGGTGTAGCGTTAGGATCGTCGGTCTCAAACATCGCCTGATGCTTTGAATAGTGCCGAAATCTTGATGTATGCTGATGATGTGGCAGCTATTGTAACGGCACCAGACATAGACAGGTTGGAGGAAGGTTTTAATCGTACTGTGACTCATCTGAACACCTGGTTAGGTGATAACGGTCTAGCCGTAAGCTTAAAAAAGACTCACCTTTTACACTTTTGTCTGTTAAGACACGCAACAAGACCGCTAAATGTAAAATTAAATGACGTTATAATAGAACAGGTGAAAAGAAAAACACCACCTTCTCAGATTTCGAGATTGACTGGCCTCGTGGTTTAGTTGGTAGTAGCTCTGCCTGCGAAGCCGAGGGTCGTGGGTTCGATTCCCACCCAGTGCAAATATTTGTGTGATGAATTCAAATGTTTGCATTGTGTCTGGGTGTTTCTATGTGTAATAAGTATGTATTTAAAAATTATATAAGTATTCTACCAGCTATCTGGGCGCCATCACACAAGCTTTGCTTAGTTTGGGGTCAGATGGTGTTGTGTGTGAATTGTCCACCAATATTTATTATCCACGTATTTATTTCGTTTTTTAAATTTAAGTTTTTACAATATTTATATACAAGAACATAAAAACATTATAAAAACTTAAACCTAGATAGCCGCCAGCAGCGGGGCAGGGCCCAAGCTACCGGTGGTTAGGGCTGCAGAGTGAGGAACCTCCTGACGATGCGCGCTGTGTCGAGGATGACCGCCTTCTGCATCTGACCCTTGATCCAACCGTCTAGCGAAAGTCTCTTAAGGTGTTGGTCGAGACTTTTCGTTACAAGGCCGTTTGCCGACACGACTATTGGGACTATGATCGTCGAATCAACATCCCACAAGGCGGTAACCTCATGAGTCAAGTCAAGGTACTTGCTTAGTTTGTCCTTCTCGGCTTTCACGAGGTTCTCGACATGTGGTACGGTGATATCGACGATCACAGCCCGGCGCTGAGACCGGTCTACCAGCACGATATCAGACTTATTGGCGACAATAGTCCTGTCCGTGATGATAGAGCGGTCCCAGTAGAGCAACGCACGACCATTCTCGAGAACTGGCAGAGGTGCGTACTTATAGTACGGTACCTCGGACTCGACAAGGCAGTATTTAAGAGTATTATTTTTTATTATTATATACTCATTTATTGATCTTCTTAATTTTTAAGTTTTTTACACTATATATATAAAATAAACATCATAAACAACTTAAAAACTAGGGTGCCGCAAGCAGCGGGGCAGGGCCCAAGCTACCGGTGGTTAGGGCTGCAGAGAGAGGAACCTCCTGACGATGCGCGCTGTGTCTAGGATGACTGCTTTCTGTATCTGACCCTTGATCCAACCGTCTAGCGAAAGCCTCTTGAGATGTTGGTCGAGACTTTTCGCTATAAGGCCGTTTGCCGACACGACTATTGGGACTATGATCGTCGAATCAACATCCCACATGGCGGTAACCTCATGAGCCAAGTCAAGGTACTTGCTAAGCTTGTCCTTCTCGGCTTTCACGAGGTTCTCGTCATGTGGTACGGTGATATCGATGATCACAGCCCGGCGCTGAGACCGGTCTATCAGAACGATATCAGGCTTCTAATTCTAATTCTAATTCAGGGTGGGGGTGATCGACCTGCACTGACGTCCCGCTAGGGGTGTATTGTGCACTTCCCCCCGGCCAGCCTACCCAAACCAGCCCAGCTCTTTAAAATATCGGAGCACGGCCTTGGGGCGCTGGCAAACTAGTTCCACTCCCATTTCGTCAGATGTTGTTTCTCTACATGGAGTTCCTTCAAAGAGTCCCGATTATAGTCTTATACTTTTCGTGGCCTCGCAGCGTAGCAGCACATGCTCCACAGTTTCGTTCTCTCGCAAACAGCCTCTGCATAGGGGACTGTCAGTAGATCCTATTTTGTGAAGATGGTAGTTTAACTCACAGTGACCTGTGATCAAGCCTATCATCAGACGAAGATCTGATCTAGATAGACTTAGGAGTTTATTAGTAACTTTTTTATCTATCAGTGGGAACACCGCTCTTGTGTGTTTGCACTTTACGGAGTTATCCCAAAGTTTTTGTTGTTCTTTTTCTATGTGTAGACATAGCAGGTTCCGCGTTTCTGAAGCAGTTGGCTTACACAATTCCGCTATATCTGCCCTGATGTTCTTTTTTGTTCCCGCTTTGGCAAGTAAGTCTGCTTTTTTATTCCCTTGACATGTGTTGTGGCTTTGAGTCCACTCCACTGTAACATTATAATTAAGTGCAAGACACTGTAGGGTGGAGTGGCATTCTGCGATCACTTTTGACCTAGTTGTGGGTCTTCGTAGAGCGTAAATAGTGGCTGCACTGTCTGTTATAAATTTCATATCTGGTATGGATTTGTTCCCTTTTTCATTGTTATTTATTTATTTATTTATTTTCCATTTTAATTGCTAGCATGCGCTTACAGCATAGCCAAGACGCACATGCAGCCATCTTAAAAAACATAGCAAAATACAAATTAATATAAATTTTACAAACTTCACATAGAATATTGACGAGCACCTTAATCACTACAAAAATCAATACATACACATAATACATAATTAAATTTATCATAGAATATATCCAATGTTGGCTTTTGAGCAAGCAGAGCGTTAAGTAGGTGTAGGGCCCGCGTCGTGGGCGCGTGCATCGCCGTGTCGGTGCGCGCGCGCGCAGCCTGGAACAGCGGGCGCACGGCGCAGGCGCGCGCCGGCCGCGGGCGGTCCGGCACCGCCAGTGAGCACTGAGACAATGCAGTAGGGTTATCGATTTGCCCGTTTAACAGCTGATAGTAGTGCATTACCAGTGCACACTTCCTCCTGAGTTGTAGAGTATTAAGGCCCACCATACCAGTTACGAACAGAGACGGATACAAGAAAGGATAATAACCGTAAAGTTTTTTATATAAATAGCGTGCAAATTTACGCTGCACTCGCTCTAACATAAGACTATAGCTTTTCTCGTGTGAATCCCATACTATAGAATTATACTCGAGCTTACTTCGCACAAATGCATAAAATATTGATACAATAGCACCTCTGTCACTAAATCTGTTAGTTTGCCTCATAACGAATCCCAGCGACTGAAAAGCTCTGCTGCAGATGTTCTCAATGTGCTTATTGAAAGTCAATTCCCTATCCATGAGCACACCCAGATCACGAAATTCCGTGACGCGCTCCAGACTGACTTCCGACATGCAATAATTGTAACAAATAGGGTGCGACAATCGGGAATACGACATCACTTTACATTTGGATATGTTTAAATCCAGGATATTGTCGTCTCCCCATCTTAGCACGTTATTAATATCCTCTTGCAGCGCGTCACAGTCCGCCACCGAACCCACACCCAAGTACAACTTAAGGTCGTCGGCAAACATCAGGCACTCAGCTGCCCTTATGACATCCGGCAAGTCGTTCACCATAATAATAAACTGGGTAGGTCCGAGCGTACTGCCTTGACTCACACCAGACGAAGTCGTGTACGGAACAGATCGAAACCCTGACAGCTGAACATACTGCAGACGATTGGTAAAATAGTTTTCGAATAACTGCAGCAATCTAGGCGTGAAGCCCACGGCTGCAAACTTTTTTAAAAGAATGCCATTCTCCACGCGGTCGAACGCTTTTTTGAAGTCGAAGTACGCTACGTCTACTTGCTTCCTCCGATCCAGCTCAGCGACCGCATAGTCAACAAACACTATCTGATTTGTAGCCGTAGACTTACCAGCCCTAAAACCGTGCTGACAGTGACTGAGTTGCGTCTGAACCTGTCGCGTAATATAACGATTTAATATCGACTCGAAAACTTTGCCAGGCGCCGAAAGGACAGCTATGGGTCTATAATTTTCCACCTTAGATCTGAGTCCATCCTTGGGTATGGGAGTGACTCGAGAAATTTTCCACATGTTTGGATATGTAGCAGTGTCGAGTGCCAGATTATATATGTACAACAGCGGCGTCATAAAAACCGATTTGGCATCTTTTAATATATATGGCGGAATGCTGTCCGGTCCCGCAGATGAGTGTGCCTTCAAACGTCGAATCGCCAAGGACAAATCCGTCGGACAAACTTTGTCTATGGCGATCCGCGACGACGAGCGAAAAGAGGTGGCCGTGTCACGCTCTGCGTCAGCCGCCGATATAACACTAGTTTGAGGCAAAAACACTGAACTAAAATAAGCTGCAAATGCATTTGCTGCGTCCAAGCCAGCGACTGTCTGTCCATTAAATTCAAATTCATTACATGTCTGCCTAGAACCCTGCTGACCTTTTACAAATGTCCAAAAACTTTTAGGATCCCTCCTTATATTCGTCTCTGTGCGCTGGATATAGTTCCTGTAGGCCAAATCGATAAGGGCTTTCGCTTCACGCCTATAATACTTAAATAGCTCACTATTAAAGTCTAATTTAAACTGCTTAAATTTTTTCAAATGGAAATATTTATCTTTAAGAGTACATATCATTTCTGCAGTAAACCAGGTTGGATAGTTGAAGTGTGTACGACCACGATATTTTTTTTTAAAGGCACGTTACGGTCAAAACAGTCATATAATTTATTATAAAACATATTTACCGCTTCATCCACATCCGTTGTTAAAAATAGTTCATTCCACTCGAGGGCGCCCAATTCCTCATATAAATTGAAAAAATCTGCTCCGCGGAAATTCCATTCAAGCAATGAGTCATCGCCGGGGGGAGCCGGCGCGGCCGCCGCCGCCGCCCGGCCGCGCGGCGCGGCGCGCGCGCAGCGCATCGACACCTCCAGCGGCGGGTGGTACGGGTCGATTTTGACCACTGGGTCAGTATCACCGCTCACCTCAATCCACTCATCGCTCTGATTGCTCAGTACCAAGTCCAAAATATTACCGAATGCGTTACAGACCTTATTAAGCTGTTTCAATTTACAATATTCCTTAAAGCAACTAAAATGTCTCAGTACGTTCTGACTACAAGAATTAAAATTAAAATCGCCCACTAACATTATGTCTAATTTAGGATATTTTGCAATTACATTTTCTACAACAGTTAGGGTATTTATATACTTCGAATCTATGGAATTAGGCGGTATATAAACAGCACAACATATTAACTTTTTTGATTTAAACGATACAATACAAATTAATACTTCCACATCTCCGTCGTAGCCGTCAACATCGGTGACCTGTGCCACGGTGTAGGCGTCTCGCACCGCAAGCAATACGCCGCCCCAGCCGGCGTCGACCATCACGCCGCCGCGCCGCACGGAGCGGTCGCGGCGCAGCACGGTGTACCCCGGCTATATATGGTACCCGGTGTACCCGGTTATATATGTCAGTTTGTGTTTCTTTTCTAAGTACTGATTTAGCTGCTAACAGGAGGCCCATAGCTTCAGCTTGCAGTACTGTAGTAGTTCTGTTTAGGGCTAATGATTCAGCTAGGTCTAGCTCTGGTGAGTGGTAGCCACACCCAATTCCCATACTATTTTTAGCCCCATCTGTGAAAACGTTGCACACATTGCTTTCCCTAGCGGTATTTGTTTTGGTGTGGTCCTCTGTGACCAGCCCATAGTTTTTCCTATCCAGATATGTCGTGGCTATACGATCCGTGCCTTGGCATGCGCCTGGCACGATTCTCGTTGCCCTATCTAGGATTTTACAGTGAGTTGTGGGAATCCCTGCCCCTTTCCATTGGTTTGTCGATTTAAGTCTTAGTGCTGCCGCCATAGCCTCTTGTTGTATGTGCAGATGGAGTGGCGATAGACCAAGTATTATATCCAGCGCTTCAGACGGTGTGGACTTCACACATCCACTAGTTAATGAACATGCCAACCGCTGAATCTTTTGTAATTTAGATATTGTGGTCACCAGATTAGTTCTAGGCCACCACACTACACAGCCGTAAGTGAGGGTTGGTCGAACTATAACTGTGTACATCCAGCGACATAGTTTTGGCTTAAGGCCCCAGTCTTTGCCAATTGCTTTGGTGCACTGCCATAAGATATTTGTAGTACGGTACCTCGGACTCGACAAGGCAGTATCGAAGAGCAAGTTGCTGGTGGATGATCCTGGCTACTAGGTTATGTCTGTGCAAGTACTCGCCGTTAGCAAGATGCGAACAACCGGAAATAACATGACGAAGTGATTCGCCTAGACGGCGGCATGCCCGACAAATGTCGACCGTACCGTCCTTCATTATGTATTTCCGGTAATTGTTCGTCTTGATAACTTCATCTGCAATTGCACAGGCAAAACCCTCGGTTTCTCCGAAGAGGTCCCCGAAGCGCAGCCAGTTCACCGACGCGAGCGGATTCACATCGGGTCCCGTCAGGGCCCGATAGAATCGCCCGTGTAGCTCCTTGCTCTTCCATACCTCCTTGCGATCATCAGTGCTGAGCACCGATGGTTTGTGCCAGTTCTTATTAGTATTATTTTTATTATTGACCGGAGTATGACGTGGAAGCTACACATCGCCAATCTCTGCGGCAGAATAAGCAGTGCGTGTTTCGCGCTCAGGCGGGTATCACGAGTGGTGTCCCCGGAGGTGTCTCGTTCCTGCTATTTCGCCACGGTGCGCTCTAAGTTGCAGTACGACGCCGAGCTGTACGCACGCGCAGCCGACTGGAAGCGTGCGTTCCGAGCGCAAAAACGGGCAGTGCGTGCAATTGTGGGCGTGACACGATGCACTTCCGTGAAACCGCATTTTCAAGAGCTCGGTATCCTCACACTACCTGCCATATTGATCTTCCAGGTCTCAGTAAATGTGAGAAAGAATCCCGATCTATACAGTAAGCATGGTGAAAGGCATTCGTGTCAGATACGCAATGCCGACAAAGTGGATAGTGTCTCCCACTCCCTTTCCAAATCTAGTAAACTGAGTTACGTTATGGTTCCTGAACTATACAACAGACTACCAGATGCGGTGATAGCAGCACCGAGCTTGAGCATTTTCAAGGGTAAACTCAAACGCTGACTTAATGAGCAAACGTTTTACAGTTATGAAGATTTTTTAAAGACCGACGGTAAAATAAGAACTAATATAAATTAATTGGTACTATTTTTATATTCCAATTGACATTATTGTATTATTATATTTTTTTATTACGACATTGTCCACTTAATTTTAAATATGATTATAATTTATTATGACATTTACAGTATTTATTCAAAATTGTAAAATCTTCTTATATATAAAATTCTCGTGTCACAGTGCTAGTTACCTTACTCCTCCAAAACGGCTTTACTGATTTTTACCAAATTTTATATGCATATTAAGTAGGTCTGAGAATCGGCTACTATTTATTTTTCATACCCCTAAGTGATAAGGGTTGTTCACCCCAAATTTTTTTTTTATAATATCACTAACTAAGATAACAAAATGCTCACAGATCCAGGTGGAGCTTCAAACGCCAATTGAACAAGCTGTTTTAGCCGATATTTCGGAAACTATGCACTTTATGGCAACAATTACGATGACCGATATTGTACTAAATAACATTTTGCACCTTTTGTTGCCAACAAACCTTTTTTGTAAGACAAACCGTTTACGATTAGTGGCCTATTTAATGATACGGTTGCCATAATGCCGATGATGGTGGATGAAGGTAATGCGGTCTATGACGGAACTCGCTTCTCTAATAGAAACAAATTCACTATCGACTTGAAAAATCCAAGGTTCGAACCATCGAGAAAAACCCACTCTAACAATACGTTTCACAGCTTAGTTGTTCTTATTACAAAAGGGGAGACAAAACTCTTCGTTCGACTCTTTAACCATGATGATGAACGATGTTGTTTTTTCGAAAAACATTGCTACCATTAAATGGTATAAACGTTTTTTTGAGTTGGCGCTTGCAGCTCCACCTGGATTTGTCATTATTTTGTGATCATATGCTCAGTATAATTATGTTTCTAAACTTTACCAAAATATTTACGTATCGGAAATTTAGTGCAGAGTTATATTCTATTTTTACTGCCTAAAAGACTTCCTACTAAATTTGGTCGAGTGTCTTAAACTATTTTTAAATTAACTTAACTTAAAAGTTAATACAACGAATTCGGTTTTTTTATTAGCGTCGGCTTGTATAGGTACTCTTTGCTGAGGTAATTTAAAAATACTATCAGTTGTTTGACAGTAAGAGACAGATTGCACATCGCCAATATCGATTCGCGAATCAACATTTGAAAAAAAGGTAACCTCAAAATCTAATTTTGCGAAAATAAATTACTGTGAAAGGTTGGTAAGCCGCATGACCTGATTCTTGTTGAGATCTTTATTGTGAAGTTTTGAAGTGAAAACTTCTTTTGACGTACTTGTAAATGAGGCTGATCGTCACGCTCGGACATGAAAGCCTCGATGTATTGAAATTGGAACCGCCGAGTGGATCTAAGCGAGAACAATAATTTGATACGACATTTTTAACTAATAAAATCTCCTGCGTTACTAGCTTTTAAATTCTTAGGTAGTAATAATTACTTAGGACTTTTATTCTAAGTATGTACCTTACCAAAGAATTTACCTAACTGGCATATAAATGCAAGTTAGGCATTATTCATATAAACATTACGCAGGGGATTCCTCCCCTCTTATTATTCCCTTCTCTCAACCTCTAATTTGACGGACGAGCAAACTTATCTCTTTTCCATTGAATCCGGTGGTAAGAGAGTGTATTATTGAGGCGAAATCGACGTCCGTTTTTTGGGGCTGTAGCGATAAACACAACAACAGCTTCATTCGGCATACTGAAGCGGATCTCTGCGCCTACGCAACCACGCGATCGCGCGGCGCTTATTACGAGCTCGAGTGACGTCCTCCTCCCGCGGCGGTCCTCGTGATAATGATGCGGCCGTTACCGCTGCGAATATATTTATAGTTAAGCGGCGGCGCGCCGGCCCATCGCTGGAAAATGCACGCGATTACTTCGCGCGACCGTGCTTACATGGCAACTAACTAAAATTATATTTGTCGCATTGTAAAATAAATTTTCATTCCACTTTAACCACTGTTTTATTTACAACTCAAGCATAAGCTCTACCTAAAGGAAAGTACAGCGGTGCAGCTAAAGGGCTGCCATGTTGGCCTACAACATAAAGTAAACAGCGTACTAATCAGAATTAGTGCCTATTTGCAATTCCAATGGAAATTGTATTAAAAATCAAGATCATAGCGTTCTTCAGTAGTAATACCTACTGATATTGTTATACTGTAGCCCTATGATCGTAATATTAAAGATTTATCGGTTGTCAAAATTGCAAAATCAAGCACAGGTCCGTTGTCCGCGAGCGCCAAAAAACGACTGATCGGACCTGGCGAACGGCACGCTATATATGTTGTAGTTATTTAAACATGGTAAATAACTGATACTTTTTATCAAGTCAAACTCACGAATTTACCTACAACTTTTTAGTGGCTTTCGTTGAGTACAAAATTTGAGTGTTAAAATTCAATAGTTTAGTCATAAAATTGAAAAAACTTTACGAAAAGAGGTAACTTTGTTTTATTTTTCTATCAAGTAAAATCCTTTAAATCGTGTTACTAACTGCGAATTAACCTAGATTAGATCCTTAAGTAATACATATTTATATTTTTTTCAGAGCTTAGTACACTATTCCCCATTCGCTTTCGCCGGAATGTTCATACGAGAAAATTTTCGTGCAATGATTTTTTATGACTTTCGATGTCATTTAAGTCAACAAGAAAGTTATGATAGACTACGATTGGCCTTTCACGATGAAGCCCCATCTCGTGCGACTGTTTACAACTGGTGTTCCGTATAATCGGGCAACATTATATCGGCCATCGAAAATATAGCGGATCTATGTTGACAGCCGGCTGTCAAGTGACGTTGTCTCGTTTCGCCGGTACGTTCGAGCCACTCCTTGTTTTTTGTTTCTAACCTGGTTTGCTTTTCTGGATAAAAGCTTTAATATTGTGCGGGAACACGTTATTAACATTAATTGTGACTACTGGATTAGTGCTGGACTATTTTGTAAAAGTGGGCTACTGGACTGGCCCCTTCTCAACCGCTGGACCGGTTGAATACTGCTGGAACGGGAAGTCTACGGAGCTGCCTGGTATGGTTTCCTTATTCCCGTGTTCCGTTCCCTATTCCTAATAACCAAACAGGGCTTTGGACGACGCCGCGAACCCTACGTAAGTGATTTCTTTTCGGTAACTTGTTTGCAATTAGGGGGTAAATATTAAAATCGGTATAAAAGCAGAAAAATAATGTTCTAGACTTGCTATGGGCCCCAAGTCGGTAATTTCTGGATAAAATACTATACAACTGGTTTAATGAGTTTAAACGTGGTCGCACTAATCTCACTGATGATTTACGTGAGGGACGGCCTTCTACGGCGACGACTGAAGATAACATCTGTGTTGTGCGGCGTATGATAGAGACTGACAAAAGAGTGACCTATCAGCAGATTCGGACAAGCTTAGGCATCGGTATGAGTCAAGTGCACAAAATCCTACACGAACATTTAGCGGTCAGGAAGCTTTGCGCCCGGTGGATACCTCATAATTTGACTGAGGCTCAAAAACTCCATCGTGTGGATTGGTGCCGTAAAATGATTGAAAGATTTAACGGAGGTGACTCAAATGCTGTGTTCGACATACTAACAGGTGACGAAAGCTGGATTTACTGTTATGATCCTGAAACCAAAAGACAATCTGCTCAGTGGGTGTTTCCTTTCGAGGAGTTGCCAACTAAAGTGAAGAGAGATCGAAGTGCGGGGAAAAAAATGGTGGCTTCGTTCTTTGGAAGGATAGGTCATTTCGCAACAATTGTGTTAGAGGATCAAAAAACAGTTTCTGCAGAATGGTACACTACCAATTGTTTGCCACTTGTCTTGGAAAAAGTTCGAGAGAAACGACCTCGCAGTAGGATCCTCCTTCACCACGACAACGCCTCATCGCACACCGCCAAGCGAACGATCGACTATTTGGCGACATCAAACGTTGAATTACTGGGTCACCCGCCGTATAGCCCCGACCTCACGCCTTGTGATTTTTATTTATTTTCAAAAATTAAAGAAAAACTTAAAGGAAAGCGGTTTATGAATGCTGAAGAAGCGGTCGGCTGTCCAAAATCAAAACCTAGCAAGAGCATTGAGCAAATTTTATAGGAGAAGGAAAAGAAACATTTTCTTTGACCATTCAGAATACAACATCCTTTTTGTACTGTTTTCATTTTGAAATTGATAAATACAGTTTGCTTTACATAATGAGCTAGTTTAACTCAATTTATGTCTATCTGTACAAGTTTTATGTGCCTTACTTAAGTTTGATTTGGGAAATCTAAAATAGGTATCACATGAAATCCAAATTAAAAACCTAGTAAGTAAGGTAGTTACTAGGTGTTTGAATTGTTTTATCAAACAATCAAAATTATCATTGTTCATTTACGAAAATAAATCATATTCGGCTTGTCTTCCTCGCGAGTGTAATAGGTGCTAAATATGTCACTATGACTAAAAACTCTTTAGAATTATAATAAACAATAATTTTCAAAATCACCTATCTTCAGTAATAAAATTGTACTATTTGTGGAACTTTCCCATAACATGCGAGCAAAACCGCTGCCTAAATGTAAATATGCATGTTCGCGGCTTGAAGGAAAACAAGGAAGAACTCAAACGACTATTATATGAAATCAATACTATACTATTTGAACATTAGCGTTATCGTTGTTGTATCAATGTTATGTCATTGGAAACAAAAAATATGTGAACAGAAATTAAACAAAACGAATATTATATATGAAATATGAAACGTTGTTTGTCCAAGAAAAATTACATTTAAAGTTGTTATCACAAACAAGGAAGAATCAGTCTGTATGGACAGTTTAAATACGCATTTACCCCCCTCCCCCCCCCCCTACTCCCCTCCTACCCCGCGCACTAACTTCTCAGTTCACACTGACTTGCTATAATTTACTATAAGTAGTCATTGGAAATTTCGTTGCATACTTCACTGGTTTTGTAAACCAAAACCTAGTATGACATAATTCCAAGTTCAAAAACCTAGCATAGGGCTTATCCCAAATTCAAATAAATCTAGTAAGTCTACTTTACAAATTCAAAAACCTAGTATGTACCGTAGTTAATAGGGTTTTGGATTTGGAAATGTTGGTTGCTAGATTTTTGACTTTGTTATACCGGACTAAGACGTGCACTTGCTAGGTTTGGCATTTTCATAACTATAGATCTAATGGCGATATAAATATGGTTGTTTTTGCATTAGATGCAGCTCAAATTTTCGTGTAGATTGGTTTAAAAAAAAGTATTTTGCCAAAAATGTCCCTTGCTAGGTTTTGATTTTGAACAGCCGCGGTGGCTGCGTATCGCGATGCCATTGAAGAGACCCCTAAGGACGAGTGGGCAAAGTGCTTTTCCCAGTGGTTCCATCGCATGCAGCGGTGTATTGACGTGAATGGACAATATTTTGAAAAGATATAATAAAACTAATAACTGGCTAATGTAATCAGTTTTTGATTTTCTAAGAACTTTCAGTTTGACCCTCGTATGTTGTCCCTTGCATATAACGTGTTGTTTAACCCATTGTCTCCGCATTATTTAAAAGATCTTTTTACTTTCTGCAGCAATGCCCACGCTCGGCCTCTTCGATCGAAAAACAATTTGTTGCTGCAAATACCATCCGCGCGTAGTGAAATGTTCTACGGCAAGTCGTTTGCATTTCAGGCAGCTCAGCTGTGGAACGCTTTGCCTGTGACCACTAGACGAGCTCAATCACACGTTGTCTTTAAGAACCAAGTGAAAGAAATATACTTATCGCAATCATCGCCCAATTGAAGCTGATATTCTAGTTCAAATCACAATATTTAATATTTATTTGTATGTCCTAACAAATAGTTTTTATGTATTAGTATATTATTATGTTCGTATTTATGTATTAGGATGTATATTTACTGTGTAAGTGTCTATTTATTAAACAGTATTCTAGTTTTTAACTTTTAGTTTTCGATTTTAATGTTTAATTGTAGTAGTATTAACCACTCCTTTTGTACTTCCCTCCTCCTTATTCTCAAATCTCTCTTTCCATCCTATGGTTGCCTGGAAGAGATCGCTTTTAGTGATAAGGTCGCCAATTGCTACATTGCTACTTTATTTGGTTCTATTATAAGTAACATTTGTTTTATTTTTAAATTAAGTGCAATAAAGAGTTAATCTATCTATCTATCTATCTATTTTATAGGTCTTAAAATTGTTTTAAAAATTCAAAATTACGGCCCACGCCCCCTTAAGAGGCGATAAATATAATATACTTATAATTAAAAAAACAAAATAATAATCATCATCATCAGCCGCAAGACGTCCACTGCTGCCTCCCCCCTAGATTTCCACAACGAACCCCTTCAGCCACTTTCGTAACCGACTGATTCGTAAACAAACAGTCCCGCGCAACCTGCAACCAGCGGTTTCCAGCGACCTTTGTTAGGTCATCTGTCGATCTAGTGGGAGGTCGTCCAACACTGCGTCTTCCGGTTCGTAGTCGCCACTCGAGAACCTTTCTTCCCCATCGGTTGTCAGTTCTGCGAGCGATGTGGCCTGCACATTGCCACTTCAGCTTGCTTACTCTTTGAGCTATGTGGGCCACTTTCGTTTTTTTGCGAATATGCTCATTACGGATTCTGTCGCGCAAAGAGACTCCGAGCATAGCTAAAAATAAAAAAACAAAATAATACAAACCGCGAAAAGAAAAAAAGAGAGCATTCCTCGTCTCACAAATTGGAATTTAACATACAGACCACTTCATCCTCTTCTACAGCTCCCAAGGAAATTTCAATAAATGCGTCTGATTATTCTAACGTGAATCAGTACCTAACATCAGATGAGTTATCGGCCAACTCCAAACTTATAAGTATATGAAATTAATGATGGTTTGTTAAAAAAAATCTGGCAGTGATAATCCGTAGGTTAGCCTAGTTACGAGTTTCCATGAGCCTGATTGATGTGAAACCGATTACTCGGTGGAGCACCGCGTGGTGAATGGCCGGCGCGGGCGGCGGGCGCGGGCGGCGGGGCGGTGCGGTACATAAGCGTGTGGCGGCGGTTCGGGCGGCATCGAGCCTGTGCTCAGTTGTCGGAACCTCCTGTCTGGTTTCCTCCCCCCGCTCCGCCGCCATGAGTCCCCGCGCCCCGCTGCTGGCCGCGCTCTGCGTCGCGCTGTTCGCCGGCTCCTCGCTCGCCTGCTCGCAGATCCAGTCAGGTACCGCCACGCCGGCTCTCAGTTCCCCGCCACTCGTGTCCGGGGGGCACGGGAGACGTTCCAGTGACTTTCCTCTAAATTCTGAACCGGGATATTGCTTTTTTACACGAACGGCAAAGGAAATTCTCTCCTGACCTCTATGGTTTTTATATTTGACAGCGGACGGAATCGAGATGGTTCTTAGCCACAATTTATTTTATTTTTACTTTTTGTACGTCGATGTGAAGGTGTTTGACCATCAACTCGATTGCTGGTAAGTGACAATTCAGCTGAAGATGGTGTACGTTGGCCTATATCTGAAAATACCTAATCTCTGTAACCTTCAAATGCTGGGAATTCATATTTTGTTCTTCCTGGGTAGGTCCTTCAATGGAGTATCCATAAGGGGCAGGTGGGGAACCAATCCCGAGGTTACATTCTCTACACCTAGCTTCCATAAAACCAGGGGTGATGAGGGCCAGTTGTTTGCCCTTGTAGTCCCTTCGTGGCGGCTGCGTCAGTGTTTAGTAGTACTTTCTTTAGTGTTCTTCGTCTTCGTTACTAGGAGAAGGTTTTTTGGGATGGCTTCCACGCAAGTCAAGGGGACGAAAGACGTAAGTCAAAGTCGGGATCTATAAGACGCACGTCAAATCCCGACTGACATACGGAGCTCCAGCCTGTTACGCTCTATGCTGCACTTGACCACAATATGATTAAGAAAAAGCATGCTTGGGCCATTAGGACACCATTTAAATAGCTTAAATTCACTCTTTACTCTTCGTGTTCAAATAGTTCTTCGCGTGGCACTACGCCGCTATTATTTTTTTATTACTAAAATATCTCAATAAAAAAAATCTTTATTCGTTTTCTGAAAACGGTTTTTGAAATAAATGCCGTAAAATAAATAAATCTGCTTAGGGTAGTGGTAAACACTACCCAGAGAAAGCTCACGGAAGGCAGTGGGAGTGGCAGTGGGAGCGCCACTCGCATCTCTCACGCGCACCGCCGCGCCGGCTTGCTCAGGAATCCAAGCAGGTGCACGCGATGGCTCCGGAGGCGTACAACCGTCTCTCCATGACGGACCCACCATACCACTAGCCCTACCCCTGGTGGTAGGGTGGGTCCGAAACCATACCACCATAATGATATGACAAAGTACTCATATTGTGATTTATCTAAGATGGTTATTTTTTCCGCAACTATTATTATCTATTTGTTGCAAAAATGTAAGTCATATGCAATTATTCAAGTTCAATCTCTCGGATCGCCGTCAAAACACGCTTTTAAATCGACACTGAAAAATTTGCTGGCAGAACGGTCATTCTACAAATTGCATGAAACCGTACAACGGTAGAGCTCTGTATGTGAGTCAGGATTTGATGTACGTGTCGTAGATCCCGACTTTGATCCTGGTTGATAGCACAGACTTCAAGACGAGCCTTGGCAGCTCTCTCCCGGCCTTCGCTCGGTTTTCGGTGCGGCGTGTGAGACCTACGGGGACCTAGCATGGCGGGCCTGCATACTTAGGCCGCTGTCAATGAGGAGGCTGGGGTATTTGGCGGTGTTTTTACATCTAGTGTCCTATCCTCTGAGCTGAAGTGGTAGATTACCTCGGCAGTCGTTTAAAGCTAACCTAAATCTAACCGTGAATTAGACCCGTCTTCTTTACGGTAAGATTATTCCCGAAGGCGTAACGCTCGGTTCTCTCGACAGGCAACCTGGAGAACGCCATCGACAAGGTGATACACGTGACCCTGGAGCCGTTTCAGCTGCAACTGATGATCGACGCGGCCCCGAAAGCGGCCGGGCTGCAGCTGTCGGGCGTGCAGGTGGCGGCGTGCGTGGCGGGCCCGCCCACGCTGGCCGAGGTGTCGTACTCGCGCGCGCTGGACCAGATGCGCGTGCGCCGCATCCTGCGCGTCGGCGTGGACCAGTCCGCGCCGCTGCAGCTAGCGGTGGTGCTGTACGCGGCTCCGTACGGCGCGCCGCACGAGCACATGCCGGACGGCGTCATCGGCATCGTGGACGGGCTCTCCAACCGCCCGCAGCGCGTCCGCGGCTGAGCGCGCCGGCACCGCGCCGGCACACGCCGAATAAACTACCTACCAAATACTGCTGCCTCTTTTAATTTTACCAATGCAGGTTTTTACCGTTACCGTCAAACTAGTTTACAGTTTACATTGAAGTGAAAACATCTTTTGGGGCACCTCAAGCAGATTTTTCATGGGCTGTGAAAAAAGCTCATCGTCACAATCGTATATGTGAAAAATGTTCGGGTGAACTTGGGATCTAATGCATTTCTAGATGACCATGCTTTGATAATGTATTCCAAACCATAGTAGCGTCTTGTGGTTCAATCCGCGCAATTTCCGAAGTGAGCTATCAAATACTGAGTAATAAGTATTCACTTCTTCTGTCGGCGGTCCCTATGAATATAATTATATTGGTTAATGTATGTTATTTTATACCATTGTAATGGTCAAATTAGTGGCCTTATAGTTGTTGTGATGCTGATTTTGTTCATATATAATGGGTGATCTTTGGTCTTCGTGAACGTTTGATTTTTTTAATGAGCAGTGTAATGTTGGTCATGCGCGAATATAAAATACTTAGGGTTGAATTCTAATTCCTATACTTTTTTAAACAATGCACATGAGACCAAATTATCATGATTGGATCACGAGATCACAACTGAACCTGGTAGGAATATCATTATCATAGTAAATATTCACAATAGATGTGATATATCGCTTCGCTGTTGAGTTAACGTCGTCTCAGAAAGATAAGTTACAAGTTGATGATTATCGGCCTGTTTATTCTAAAAATCTGCGCGATGCTGACTTTCCTAAAGAATTTCGTAGTTGCAGTGATATTACCTGTAATCATCCGGATTAATAGACGAATGATTGATGGAATATAGTCTTAGACAAGTGGCGCCGGAGAGTTCTAAAATTAGCGTAAATTGAAAAAAACAATTTGTCAAAGAAACATTTTCAGGTGTATAGTTTAAGAAGTACCATTTAATAATCTTCCATGTACTTTTCATATTATTCTCCTTTAAGTTTTCTAGAGTTGTTCTTTCTAGTAGTTTGGTTTTCATTTATATTCTAAGCCAAGTTCGTCGTTGTTTGGATATACTTAATTTCGATTGTATCTGCATAGAGCTATGTTTCCCTAAACGTCTGATTAGGTCAGTATTTATCCAAGTGAATAATTTTTTTGATGGAACTTTTGCCACAATAGGTACCTTTTTACCCGACTGCGCGACGCAAAGGAGTGGTAATGTGTTTAACAGTCTATGTATGTATGTATGTTTGTATGTTCCTTTGAGGCACTATACAGACCAAACGCCTGGGCCGATTTTTATGATTCACACGTCAATCAATTCCTCTTAATCTGGCGAGTGACACTAAAGACATGACATTAGTGTAAGTCCAATATGGCGGCTTCAGGACGCCATATTGTCCAAATTAAAAAAATTAAAATCACCAAAATATGTCAAGAGGGGTATCGTTGAATATAGCTCCATTTATTGTGAAACAAAAGTGCTCGCGGATGTTTGGCCGCTATAGCAAATGGCGCCACTAGTCCATTTAAGAAAAACCCAAAAAAAACTTTAAATGACCATAACTCAGCTCCGTTATGACTTACAGCAAATCTGATTAAACGAATACAATTGTCGTAAGCTAGTGTTTAAAAAAAGTGACAACAGATCTTCGGCCGCTAACGGAAATGGCGCCCATATGTAAATAAAATAATATATTTAAAAATACCAAAATAAAAACTTTGAAAGGCCATAACTCAGCTCCGATATTACTTACAGCAAATCTGATTGCACAGATAGCATCAGGGTATTTTATTGTTACAAGCAAGTTATAACGGATCGATGGCCGCTAAAATGAAAAAACGACGCCACTTGTCCATAAAAAAAATCCAAAAAATAAATAACTTTGACAGGCTATAACTCAGCTCCGATATGACTTAGAGCAAATCCGGTTGCACAGATAGCATCAGGGTATTTTATTGTTACAAGAAAGTGATAACGGATCTCTGAACGGTGACGAGCGCAGTGCAGAGCTAGGTAATGATTTGGACTATCATGTTCCAATAGCTGCGTGTTACTGTGCTGTTATGTGGCAGGCATGTTGCTTACCATCAGGCACATGACCTGCTCGTCTCGTCACACTATGCTATAAAAAAAAATATATATATATATATACACTTGCCTGTCGATTTGATAACGATTAATGAAATGCATTTTTTAAAAAATAATTAAAACGTTGCCTGATAGAGAAGGCGTACTACACAATAAATAAGTTTCTGACTGATGATAGTTTAAATATTTAGAGTCGACATTAGCAATTATGTAATATTTGTGACGCATTGTGACATTGAGATTGTATTTAACATTATTTGTAAACTGACATTATTAAGTATTAATCATTTGACAACATTTGTTTCACATAAATAACCATCAATTTGACATATTTTATTTATTTTACGACATGGAATTGTATTTTGCCGCTGACAATGCATCACAGTGTATTGATCTAAAGTAGTCCAGTCCTTGAAGAGATGGCTTTTAATTTTGTTTGCATATTAAACAAAACAAATATTTTGACGTTCTACGTAAGGTGACATTCTAAAGTATTAGCCATTCAAGGTCCTTGTACGGGTGGCTTTAATTTAAATTTGGTTCTGGATTATATTTAAAAAGAAAATTAAAATAAAACAATGTTGACATTATTTAAAGAGACATTATTATTTACTAAATATTGTAATAGTATTACTTTTTATGTAAATTACACATTTTATTATTTATCTTACCACATGAAATTGTAATTGCAAAATAGCCGGTCCTTGAATAGGTGGCTTAAATTAAGTTTTCTTTCTTTTTTTGTCCTTTTGTCTTAATGACAATTTTAAATTTGAATGCCGGAAGGTTGACTATTAGTACAGTCGAGGTAGACATAAAACTAGCCTGAAATAGAAAAAAATCCGGGGAGCGATTTTTTTTTATGAAACGTCGGGGAGGGTTGTTGGAAGTATAAATTTCGATTTTCTAACTAATCCCGGTAGAGGGTTCGCAACCATCTTGTTTTAAAGTTTTTGTAAAATAACTCGTTCATTTTCAACTTTAGAGCAAAAATGATGGTTACCAAAGTTGTTGGAAATTCAATTTCTCACAAGTTTGCTTCATATAGTTTTTACGCTAGGATCAATATTTGCAGAGTTATACTATCAAGTTTATCAAAAAAATCGTAATGGGTGCAATTTTATTTTCTTCAACTTTGGTTCTCGCACATTTTTACTTATTTTATTTTTAGTATTTGTTGTTACAGCGGCAATAGAAATACATCATCTGTGAAAATTTCAACTGTCTAGCTATCACCGTTCTTGAGATACAGTCTGGTGACAGACGGACGGACGGACGGACGGATGGACAGCCAAGTCTCAGTAATAGGGTTCCGTTTTTACCCTTTGGGTATGGAACCCTAAAAAGTGCGAGAACCGAAGTTGAAGAAAATAAAATTCCACCCATTACATTTTTTTTGATAAACTTGATAGTATAACTCTGCTAATATTGATCCTAGCGTAAAACCTATATGAAGCAAACTTGTGAGAAATTAAATTTCCAACAATTTGGTGACAATCATTTTTGCTCTAAAGTTGAAAATGAACGAATTATTTCACAAAAACTTTAAAACAAGATGGTGGCGAATCCTCTACCGAGATTAGTTAGAAAATCGAGATTTATACTTCCAACAACCCTCCCCGACGTTACATAAAAAAAAATCGCTCCCCGGAATTTTTTCTATTTCAATGTCTGCCCCGACCGTGCTATATGGAGTTCTCAAAACAAATCTATACTTAATATTATAAAGCTGAAGAGTTTGTTTGTTTGTTTGAACGCAAGGATCTCGGGAAGTAATGGTTCGAATTTAAAGATTATTTTTCTGTTGGATAGTCAATTTATCATCATCATTGAATTCTTCCTTGTCCCCATGGGGGAAGGTAGGGAGCCGGCTCCGAGGCGAATCTCTCTGCCGGGGTAGGGCTCCCAAGTTCAAGGACTTGGGGGGGTGTTGAGGTCCATAATTTGGGCCCGGTTCAGCCCAGACACGGTGGCCGCATCTTGGCTTGGTGGTGCTTTCTTCATCGTCGTTGATGTATGGCCTCATCTTCGTCTTCGTCGCTTGCCGGTCCGGCTTGCAGAAGATCTCTCGGGAGGGCACGCCAGTTACGTACGTCGGGGGGACGCGTGTGGAGTGGTGCGATGTTGTTCAGGTGGGGGTGTGGTCCGTTGTCCGCGCGGTCGAACATAGTTCGCGCTAAACGAGCCACGAATTCCCCCACCGTTTCGATTCTCACGTCCCTGGCGATAACGTCATTCCGTACGTACCGGCCGGCTCCCGTGAGGATTCTCATGGTGGTGTTCTGCACCACCTGGAGGCGTTTCTTCTGCGTAGCCGAACAAAGTGCGTACCACGCTGGTGCTCCATAGGTCAATCTTGTTCTAATATACATCTTGTATATGTTGACCTTTGTTCTTATAGGCAGCCCAGATTGAAAGACCGGCCTTAACAGTGCTCTCGCGGCCTTCGCCTGGTTGACGGCATGTGAGACCTGCGGGCACATGCGTAGGCCGCTGTCGATATGGACGCCGAGGTACTTAACGGTCTTTTCCCATCTGACGTCCTGTCCTCTGAGCTGCAATGGCTGTGGTCTTCTCCTTTGGCTTCCGGTCAGCAGTGCCGTTGTCTTGCCCACGTTGACGGCTGACCTCCATTTGTCGAGCCAAAGTGGAAGAATATCCAGGACCCTCTGGGCTCTTCTGGTTGCCAACTCTTTGGAGCGCGACGAAGCGATGTATGCGCTATCATCTGCGAATAGTGCTAGGACTACTCCCCTTTCCCCTGGCAGGAGGTCGCCCTCCTCCAGGCACGGGATGTCGTCCGTGAACAGCGCGTAAAGTGGTGGAGAGATGCAACTCCCTTGCGGAACACCCGCCGTGATGCGCCTGGGCCCGGAGCTGGCGTTCTCGACGGACACGTAGAACTGGCGCTCGGCGAGGAAGGACGTAATGACCTTGATCAACGCTGCAGGAGTTGCGGTCTTCACCAACTTGTAGATGAGGCCTTCATGCCACACCCTATCGAAGGCCTTCTCAATATCCAGGAATACGGCGACGACCCGTCTACCCCTGTTGACTTCTTCAGAAAGATGGTGGATCACCCGCGTTAGTTGAAGCGTGGTGGAGTGGTGCATGCGGAACCCGTACTGCTCGTCCCTGGGTGTGAGGTGGGGACGCAGTCTCCGCAGTAGCAGACGCTCAAACAACTTCGCGAGGTGTGATAGCAGCGTTATGGGGCGGTAGCTGGACGGTAGTCGCCTATCCTTACCGGACTTCGGGATGACGATGACCTTTCCAGTTTTCCAGGTCGAGGGGAAGTGTCCCGTTCTCAGGATGCCGTTGAAGAGCCGGGTCAGACACACTAGGCCTTTCTTCGGCATCCACTTCAGTGCGTCATTCGGGATTCCGTCTGGACCCGGCGCTTTCCTGAGCTTCAGACTCCTCACGGCTCTGACGACTTCCGTGGGGGCGATGAAATCCTCTCCTCCCAACGGAGTAGCCGGGGTCTGGAGAAACTCGGCGACGACCCTCTCGACTTCGGCGTGGTGGTCATGCACCTCGTCAGAGGCCTCTTCTGGAATCGAGTGTGGCATGAACTGATCTTCCAAGTGATCAGCAAGGAGCTCTGCCCTCTCTAAGGCTGAGTAACGCCGTCGCCCCGCGCCATCTAGAAGGGGGCAAACGGACGCTTTAGCCTGGGTCAGGTGGCGGTTGAGACTATACAAATTTGTCTTGTTCTCTTCGCACTGGGTAATGTGGTCGTCCCAGGCGGCTCCTCTCCAGGCCTTGACCTCATTTGCAAGTCTCTCTGTAATGGCATTCAACTTCGTCTTAACCCTTGGACAGCGGGTGCGGGTCCACAGCTGCCTGAGCTCTCGCTTCTCGTCGCGTAATGCTCTTAGGGCCCTCGGAAGTTCGGCGCGCCATCTAGTGCGTGGGCTGGTGGTGGTTGCGGCTTCTTTGGCAGCCACTATCGCCTCGGTCAGCTCTCTCGCGCAGGTCTCCACCTCATCTGGTGTGGAGAGACCGCCGACCGTCAGCGACTGTAGCTGCTGCTGATATGTGGCCCAGTCCGTTGTCTTCACTTCTGATCGAGGTGACGTGCAGGCCAGTGATCCGCCTACAGTGATGAGCAAGGGGAGGTGCGTGCCATCGAGGTCGTACAGGACCTCGAGGGAGACCGGCGTCGCAATCCCCTTGTGTAGGACGATGTCCAGCACGTCGGCTCGGTGAAGTGGGTTGGTGGGGACGTGTGTAGGTGAGTCGGGACCGACCACAGTAATCCCTCTCCTCTCTGCTTCGGCGTGGAGTCTTCTTCCGCTCGTCGTGGACAGGTGCGACCCCCACTCGATGTGCTTCGCGTTTAGGTCTGCAGCGAGCACCGTCGGGGAGTCGTTGTCGAAAATGCGGTTGAAGTCAGTGGTGTTGAGGGCGGCGGATAGTGGGGGGCGGTAGCCGGCATAGATTTTGGTTTCCTTGCCGGCTACGTTGGTTCTGATGCCCACCGTCCGCGTCTGCACGAACTCCAGGTGGTCCAACTCGTCGTGTACAATGTCCCTCCTCACCAGGGCGGCCGTGCCTCTGAAGGCCACGCCCCGGGGAGAGACCTCGTCGCGGCGGTACACGACGTAGTTGGACAGTTTCAGTTGTTGTTGCGGGGTCAGTTTGGTCTCGCCCAGCAACAGAATATGAATATTCTGCGCTTGGACGAGCTGCCGGAGGGTGGCCATCTTGTCTCTCACCCCTCCGGCGTTCCAGTAGAGAATACGCAGGCCCCTACAGTCCATAAAGATGTTGGAGAAGTAGGGACATTGCCTTGGCCGCCGTCAGCTCGGGGTGTTCCCCCGCCGCGGCAGCGGCGCACGCTCCCCTCAAGACCTCCCATATGGTGAAGATGGGTGTCCCGAATGGGCTCGCCGCCTGAGGTCCCGCCGCCGCTGGGCAGGGGAAGGCTGGTATGAAGTGCGATGGGGGCCCCTTCTGGGGTCCGAAGCCTGATGGCGGTGGGGGTGGCGGGTAGCCCGGCCGCGGTCCAGAGAAAAGAGGAAGTCCTCCAGACCGCAACTCGGGGGCTTTGTGATTACGTCGCCTCATGGCCGCGCGTGACAGACGTGGGCCAGTGTCTGTCAGCACCGGCCCGGTGCTGGGTGTTGGGAGGGACCCCGCCGCTGCCTTGGTCCCTTGGGTGAAGGTTACCCTGGGTGCTAGGCGCGGCTGGGGTGCCTCTGGTTGTAGTGTTGGCGGCGGTGCCGGTGCAGGGAGGTTGGGGGCGGATGAGGGCCCCGGCTGTGGCTGGGCCTGTGGGGCCACAGTTTCCTCCACCTGCACCGACGGCTTCGTCTTCTTTCCGACCCCCTTGCCCTTGGCCGAGGGGGCCACAGGCTGGGGGGCGGCTGCGCTGGGTGCGGGGGCGGGGGGATGGGGGTCAGCTGGGGCAGCCCTGGCCGCGCCCTGCTGTCCCTCCGTTGGAGACTTCGTCTGGAGCTGTGGGAGCCCCGGTGCGAATGGTTCGAATGGAGGGGCCCTCTGATGCTGTGGCAGTAAAGTGGACACTGCCATAGGAGTGGACCTCTGTCTCTTTCTTCTTCCTCGCCTCCTCTTCTTCAGCCCCCCTTGGCCAGGAAAGTTGGTCTGGGGCGCAAGCGTTGTTGGGGCCCGATGTGTGGGTGGCCCCACCACATGCCAATCCCAGTCAAAGGGTGGTACGGTAATGGGCCATGTGCGTGGGGGTTCTGGGCCCCGCCTCGGAGTGGGGCCTCGGTGTGGTCTGGCGGACAGAGGTTCTGGGGCCACCCGGAACCCCTGGTTGAGTGGCGCCTGGGTCTTCGCAGGGGTTGAGGCTGATGGTGCTGGGGTCCCACGTGGTGGGGGAGGGGGCCGCTCGCCAGGGAGGGAGATCTTCCTCTTCCTTGCCTCCTCCCGGAACACCGCGCACTGCCTGCTGTTGGTCGCGTGGCGGCCCTTGCAGTTGGCGCAGCTGAGAGGGTCATCTTCGGTGCGTAGGCAGTCAGCTCCAGCGTGGGGGCCACCGCACTTCACGCATCGGACGGCGCGGTGACAGTTCACCGATGCGTGGCCAAACTGTTGACAGCGGTGGCATTGGGGCACCGTCGTTTTCCCCCTCCAGGCTTCAACGGTGACCCGCGGCATGTTTAGGAGCTCTGTTATGGCGTACAGTTGGGCGAGCTCCTCCTTCGTCATGGGTCCCAGCTGCACGTGCACCGCTGTCTTGGATGCTCTCGGTCTTCTCGGGAGGGGGCGCGCGTAGTTCGCTGGAAAGCCCAGCTCGCGCAGCGCCTCCACGATCATCTCCGGCTCGGTGCCCTCCGGCAAGCCCCAGAGGGCCACTTTCTGGGGTCTCTCTCGTTCGAGCGAGTAGCAGTAAAACTGCACCTGGGGGCATCGCCCCTTTTGTTCCACCAGGTACTTCTGCACCGCCCGGAACTCCACCTCGGACTTTGGCCGGAACCTGAGGCCTTTCAGATACGGCGCCACATTCGGGGTGAACCCCAAGAGCTTTTTTAGTTCACCGAGGTGGGTGGACCAGTTTTCCAGTTGGTCCACCACTATGGGAGGGTACCTAGTGCTCAGGGGCTTGGTTCCGGCAATCTGAGCCGGGGGCTGGGGGGGTGACTTTCTCCCCGCTGCAGGCGGCGGCGATGGTGTCGGCCTCCCGGGCGGCGGCGGCGACGCCAGCATCGCGGCGAACGATGCTGCGGCCTCCGGCGGGGGGGACGGGGGAGACGGCAGGGGAGCAGCGTCGATGGGCACCGACTCGATCTCTTCCAGCGCCGCGTATGATGTCGAGTCATACTGTGGCGCGTCTGGTCTCGCCACCGTTGGTGTCGTCAGCTCTTCTTGTTCGGGTGACTTTGGTGCTTGATTTTGGACAGATAGTAGTAGTGGCGGAGGCGTCACCGTCGCTAACCCTTCCTCCTCGGTTGATCGGGGGCGGGGGCGGGTCTCGGCCGAGGTCTTCTTGGTCGCTTTCTCCTTCGCGACCCCGGTGACCACCGTGAATTTAGGCACGGGGACGGGCTCATTTTGCTGAGCGGTAATATCTCCTCCTTTTATCTTCGCTGATGGGCTTCGCCCTCAATTTATCAAGGAAGGCTATAGGCTATTTAACATTACGCTACTATCAACTTTTTGCTTTTTGAGAGCTTTCATTGCGTGACAGGATGTGTCTATCTTTTAAAAGGTTGCGTCATTGGAATCTGAGGTAATCAAATTTGTTCTAGATTTGAATTGGTACGGCCAATTTTCCATAGATGGCGTAGCACCGCGTGCACTGATAAATGTAATATCTTATTGTACCTACCCATTTTCGCGAATAAAGAGATTTTGTTTATTTTTTCCGTGGAGGAAATGCGAATGCAAAAATTTACGCATACCCACCCTACCGCTTGGGGGATCGTCTCCCCCAAGCGGTAGGGTAGGTAGGTACAATAAGATATTACATTTATCAGTGCACGCATTGCTACGCCATCTATGGAAAATTGGCCGTACCAATTCAAATCTCAAAAGCAAAAAGTTGATATAGTGCTCGCAGTATAAGTCTGCGCGCGACTGGTGGCGTACTTAATGTTGCCAGGTCAAGCTAATAGGTTCCCTTCCCGTTCATTGGGAACGTACAACTTCATAAAACAGGTACGGGCAGGGATTTTTCAGGGAAGCAGTTTAAGTAACTACACGACAACTGAGACTCAAGAACGAATGTCTCGAAGTAATGAACGTCTTTGGAGTGCTGGTTTGGTTCAGTATGACCAAGTAGGTATTATTGGTAATTGGTACAGGCTGTCTGAGTCTCTTACCACCAGTAAAACTTTATTATAGTTTATTACATTATAAAAAATCTGTCATTTTCTACCTACACCAACATCGAAATAACAAGAATTTAATGTAAACTTATAAATCTTTTATTGAGAGCATAAATAACACTATTTGAAAATTTGGCGCATAAACGTTCTTTTAATGAGTCATTGGCTTCCATAGAATCATCTTCTTTTTTCAATTGGGTTAAAATCACGATGAATCATGGCGGTAACCGCAAAAGTTCCTGTCCATGTTCCTTTAATACGAGGGTCAAACTGAAAGTTCTTAGAACTGGCCACTTATAAACAATATAATAAAAAAATAATTCTATAATTTGAAAATAGAACTCTTTGCCTATATTACTGAGTATATACTTCATTCATTTGTCATTTATTTTACGATTTGGCGGCAAATTGAAAATTGTCTGTGTCACGTCAACATGAATTTAACACGAGAAAATTTTCGTGCCTTGATTTTTTATGACTTTCGATGTCATTTAAGTCAACAAGAAAGTTATGATAGACTACGATTGGCCTTTCACGATGAAGTCCCATCTCGTGCGACTGTTTACAACTGGTTTAATGAGTTTAAACGTGGTCGCACTAATCTCACTGATGATTTACGTGAGGGACGGCCTTCTACGGCGACGACTGAAGATATGACATCTGTGTTGTGCGGCGTATGATAGAGACTGACAAAAGAGTGACCTATCAGCAGATTCGGACAAGCTAAACAAACAAAATCCTACACGAACATTTAGCGGTCAGGAAGCTTTGCGCCCGGTGGATACCTCATAATTTGACTGAGGCTCAAAAACTCCATCGTGTGGATTGGTGCCGTAAAATGATTGAAAGATTTAACGGAGGTGACTCAAATGCTGTGTTCGACATACTAACAGGTGACAAAAGCTGGATTTACTGTTATGATCCTGAAACCAAAAGACAATCTGCTCAGTGGGTGTTTCCTTTCGAGGAGTTGCCAACTAAAGTGAAGAGAGATCGAAGTGCGGGGAAAAAAATGGTGGCCTCGTTCTTTGGAAGGATAGGTCATTTCGCAACAATTGTGTTAGAGGATCAAAAAACAGTTTCTGCAGAATGGTACACTACCAATTGTTTGCCACTTGTCTTGGAAAAAGTTCGAGAGAAACGACCTCGCAGTAGGATCCTCCTTCACCACGACAACGCCTCATCGCACACCGCCAAGCGAACGATCGACTATTTCGCGACATCAAACGTTGAATTACTGGGTCACCCGCCGTATAGCCCCGACCTCGCGCCTTGTGATTTTTGTTTATTTTCAAAAATTAAAGAAAACTTAAAGGAAAGCGGTTTATGAATGCTGAAGAAGCGGTGGCTGCGTATCGCGATGCCATTGAAGAGACCCCTAAGGACGAGTGGGCAAAGTGCTTTTCCCAGTGGTTCCATCGCATGCAGCGGTGTATTGACGTGAATGGACAATATTTTGAAAAGATATAATAAAACTAATAACTGGCTAATGTAATCAGTTTTTGATTTTCTAAGAACTTTCAGTTTGACCCTCGTAGTTATTCTACTTGGTATTGTGGGTCTTCTTTGTGCCTCTTTATTCGAGTAACTGCGGATTTGTCCTACAATCGTCGAAATCTATTTCATTTTTCTTAAGCCACTTTTGGCTTTCTTCTTTTAAATTGCCCATTGTAGCCGCTTTATTTATCTGAGTGCAGTGGTATAATGTGTTGTCCATTACCACGTGACAGTACGTTCTGAAACGCCTACAATAAAAATACAGTAATGAATACAGAGTTAGGGATCAGAGATCATCCAAGATAACGTTGAAAAAAAATTAAGTAAAATTTATTTTGGCGCACCGCTGTTAGGTGAAAGTGTCGATCGGGTGAACATGTAACCGCCCAGTGTACCCGAGCGAGAAAGATACAATCAGCTGATCTTCACTGTTGTGTTACTGTGTTTTCTATTTTGATTTGTATATTATGAAAAAAAAAACATTTATAACTAGTTTCTCACATTCGGTCTTAAGCACACACATTTTTTCCCACGGGTAAATTGGCGAACCCAAACTCAAACCCAAAGCCGCACCTCAACCTAAAGCCTCAGCTTTAAAATATGCCGATAATATGTGGAGATTTGATTGCTATGGTATCCCTACATGTTAGTTGTCAAATAGCTCTGCGTTTGGAAAACTGCACTTTTGGCCCGTTATTGTATCGTTCTTCTTCACAACCACGATTGATTTTCAAGAACCAGCCACGGCCGGCACTTTTAATCACTTTCGGCATAATAAAAGCTATTAATTATTATGGAAATTAATAAATACACCAAACGTAAACAAACTTTTGTCAACTGACGTAAATAAGAAGTTGACGGCCTGTCAATTAGTTCCATATTTTGCTACGCGCAGAGTTATATTGCGAGCACTATAGTAGCGTAATGTTAAATAGCCTATAGCCTTCCTTGTATTTGTATTTGTATTCCTTGATAAATTGACTATCCAATAGAAAAAAAATCTTTAAATTCGAACCATTACTTCTCGAGATCCTTGCGTTCAAACAAACAAACAAACTCTTCAGCTTTATAATATTAAGTATAGATTTGTTTTGATATAGATATAGATATTACCCGATGGTAATATCGGACCCGACACCGTGGATGAATTTGGTGCCCCTACCGACTAAAACCTCTACGGGACTCCAAATTCTGCCGTTTGCGGGGGGCACGTGGAACCACTGTCGGATTTCGCGGACGCGGCTTCCCCATCTCTGGGTTCTCCTATGGGGCATATCTCCGTCACTGACGCATCTAAAACCAGGATTCACCGTGACCACCTCGGGGACCAAAGTAAATGGGTGATAGACGCCCCCGCGTCTGGACACCCTTGGTCCCCCGCGACGGGTCAGATCTAGCCGCCGCCTACCATTTTTTGGCTGCAAAGGATAGGGAGAGCGGCGCACCGTAATGCCGGCACTCCTCTTCTCCACGCAGGGCCACGGCTGGAAGGGAGAACGGAGAACCGCGCGACTTTCTCCTGATCGCATTCCGTCGGCTCGGGACCCAAAAGTGAAAGAGAAGCATATTTGAGAGACAATAAAATTGTAAGTACAAAAGAGTAAAATGAATGAATTAATGCATGAATGGGATAGGTTTAGAAATTATAAATAGGTGTGAAAGAGTAAATAAAAGACATTAATCTAGAACTTTTTAAATTGAATAAAGTAAACACAGCGACACAAAAATAAAGAGCAGCAGCTAACTTTCTCGGTCTAGTTCACTCGGTAGTTCGGAATTCACCCGAACATTCACTTCACTTACGAGCGTGGATGAGTTTCATTCACAGTCCATGAGAAAAGTCTGCGTGGTGCGACAAGTTTTAATTTCTTTTTTTTTTAGAAAATATACATATTAAAAACTGGCCGTCATAGATAGACCGACAGAAGTGAAAAAAAATGAAAAAACATTTATTTACATAAACATAAACATGGTGCTGGATAGCAAGTCAAGTTTTACGAAGTAGGTATAGCTTATGTTTATGGGTGGCACAACATCATAGAATATACTATAGCTCCCGCACTAGGCAACGCCTGTGACGCGGGAACTAAATACGGATTCCCAAAAATTTTAACACCTCTAATTGTACAAAACATAAAATAAATTTAAAAACAAGTTCAGGAACAGCCAAAAAAAAAAAATATAAATTTAAGCTTATTTTGTGGGTATAACTACAAAAAAATTTTTCACAATGTACCTCTTATTCTAAAACAATATTACTTACTCTTTTTTTTTTTTTTTTTACAAAAATTACGGCTATATTAAAAGTAAACAACACAATAAATACCTTTCTACATACACTTATACACGAATAGTAACAAAATAAACATGCCCAATTTTTTTTTGTTAATGCTCTGCTTAAAAAACAATTGATGTTTTAAACCAATTTCTATCTATCTACCAAAAACATTTACAATGGAGGAATAAATGGCATAGCGAAAATAAAATCAAGATAAATATAACCCTTAGCAAGTCCTCAGTCTCTGAATAATCAAGTGCATTTAAAAAATTGTAAAGTGACCTTTTAGCTTCACGAATTGTCAATTCTTTGAGATTACAGTGCTTGTTCAAGACATTGTAGACGTGAGCTCTGATAAAACCACCAAATCGCCGAGCAAAAGATGTATGGACGTGTGAGAAAGGAATTTTGTAACACCTCTTGTTGAGGTTTTCGTCGTAATTCTTATCTGTCAATGTGGACCTATGTACAGAAATTGTTAATTTGTAAATAAATAGTTGCCTCACACTTAGAACTGCACTTTCCTTGAAAACATCTTTAGTCGGAAACATAAGCGGTTTCTTCATCATTACTTTAAGCACGGACCTCTGTGCTCTTTCTACTAAAATAATGAATGTCTTGGCTGCACTACCCCCACAAGTAATACAATAATTTAAAATTGATTTAAAAGTGAAAACTTATATCTCAGAATTTGATAGCTTATTTTGGAAATTACGCCGGTGAAATCGGAGAGCGTGGCCATGAGCATGGCCATCAAGAAATGCTCACGCATTTCTAAATTGGCAATTGCCATGGTCCCGAGTTTACCCGAAGATTTTTTATTATTCCCAAATGACGAACCACTACGAAAAATCTGTCTGTAGGGAGCCAAAAGGTTTTTTGACTTTAATAATTAAAAGACAAAATAAATTACTGAACACTTTAATATTTGAAAACAAGCGGTTAGCAGACCAGGACCAGGGAGCGGGTAGCGGGTAGCGAGTAGCGGATAGCGGTGTGAGCGCTACGGGCCCGGCGGCGGGTCGCAGTAGAGCGAGATGTCGAGCGTGGGCGCGCGCATGCGCGGGCCGCGGCGCATGACGCGCAGCTCGCGCAGGTCCGCCGACACGGCCACTCTGGGCGGTGCCACGTCGCACGCGCGCCCCACCACGCCGTTCAGCACGCAGCCCTGCGATCACAACCACGCACAATACAAAACCGTTTTATTATCTAATTCAGAACGTAACATCTGTCGCAGACCCGATAACCGATGGGGTAGACGGGTTCTGGAATGGAGACTGCGAATTGGCAAAGGACGCCCTGAGACCTTGATGAAGTGACGATATACAAAAGACTGCTGGTGGCGGTTGTAAACGTAAGGCCGAGGATCGGGCTGATGATAATAAATTCAGAACGGGGTGATTGCACTAACATTTCACTTAAAGAGTATTAGTTTAGTTTCCCTCATCTACCCTCACCCTCAATTTAGCAACATCCATCTAATAATAATTTCCGAATAGCATCTGTTTCGGTAACCTCTGTAACCAGCCCATTCTATCAAACCAAACATGTGCCGACTGCATGACCCGTGCCTTGTCATGCGTCATGCTGTCCGGGACAATCTTTCATGGGGACACTTTTTAAAGGTAATCTTAAGATTTTACGTGGCGTTTCTGCCTTTCCAATGGTTTATTGATTCTACATTCAAGACAAAAAATGGTTGTCTGTAAAGTCGGTTTCCTGACGATAGTTGAACGTGACAACGTCTTAAGAAAATACTGATTGTGTTAAGCGCCATCTAGGTAAAACATTCTGAAGCTTTTTGAAAAGCTGTTCAAAGCGCCATCTATGGGTACATCATTGTACTAGCACAAGTTCTTAACTTCATATCGTCGCTTTTCTAAAACATGGACAGACTCCTTGAACGTAATACACATTTCACTCACTAGATGGTGCGAAAAGTAATAAGGCGAGGTAACGGTGGTAAATATTATCTATTCTATGGCGGTAACGTTACATGACGTCATGTTTTGCGGGCGTGCAGCCGGCTTCATCGAATTATAAGACGTTATCACGTCAAAAATTGGCAGTCATAGGAACTGCCGATAGAAGTGAAAACTTATAACTCAGAATTTGATAGCTTACCTTGGAAACTACACGGGTGTAACCGGAGGGCGTGGCCTCGCCATCATGGCATGGCCATCTAGAAATTCCTCAGCATTTCCCATTGGCTCACGCATTTCTAGATGGCCATGCTATGATGGCGAGGCCACGCCCTATCAGCATTTCCCATTGGCTGACGCATTTCTAGATGCCCAATCGCCAAGGTCCCGAGTTTATATTACCCGAAGATTTCTTATCATACCCGAGCGTGACGGTAGAATCCAATTTACATCTCACGAAAAATTTGTCTAGGCGCGCCTAAAGAAGTTTTCTCATCAAAAAGGAAAAAATTATAAAAAAAGGAAAAGATATTATTTTTTTGCTTTTGCTGTATATTATGCAGATAGACTTGCTGCTACATAAACTTGTGAGGTTACTGAAATTTACGTTACACATAAACAACTCAACTAATATTTGTGTTCCTACTGCTGGGACTTGAGGTATTCTCTCGCAAAGAGAGAGTCAAGGTCATAACCCACCACGGCCATGATGCCAAATGACCTTGAAAGAATCTAGGTACGAGTCGGTTCCGTCACAATGTGTTTTTAACCGTTTTAAGTCATTGGCACTACAAACATGACTTGAAAAGGCAGTGGTGCGCATGGGCTTTGAACTAAGGGCTCCGGATCGGTTGTCGCCATTCGTCCAACTAGACCATCCGTAACTTACTAAAATGCATGCGAAATTAACTCTTCTTGAAAGACGAAAGCCGTGGTCAACTACCTGGACCTGCCAAGATGCTGTAGAAATCAGAGACAGCCCGTCTTCCTTCGATTATATAGATTCGTGCAATGTCTTGCGGCGAAAAATCAAGGACAATTTCCAAACACGTGCTAGACTGTCTAGTAATTCTTATGAACTGAGAAGCGTTTATTTTACTGCGAAAATGTCTGATTGACAGGGGTTTCCGACTTTCCGTTGTCTTTTCAAGTGCTAATCTCATGTCGACCCAACTTCTTCTTGATCGATTTTTTCGTAGGATAAGTGGATCCTCTCGTAGTCTCTGGGTGATTCCGTGAGCGCCGCCAATTTCGCCAGGTCGTCAGCTCTGTCGTTGCCGGCGGTATCGGTATCTGTGTTACCTCACGTAAAGAGAAACGTGTACTCACGGGCAGGACGGGCACGGGAACGCGGTGGTGCAGGTCTCCGGCCGGCTGCAGCGTGCTGCGGTTCACGAAGATCTCGCGCCCCACCAGCCAGCCTGCAACACACACGAGCGTCACTGATGCCGTGGGACGAGATGCGAGGACGAGGAATACTGTCGCGGGAGATGTGCGTATCAATAGCAATGGGGATATCAATGGGGAGGGGCACGACCTGCGGCGCCGTAGGAGCAGTGGTACGGGGCATGCGCCTGCGCGGGCGCGGGCGGGGGCAGCGCCAGCGCGCACGCCAGCAGCAAGCAGACGCCGAGCATGACAGCGGGTCGGGCAGGCTCGGGTGCACTCGGGAGCGCTCGGTCGGTCGGTCGGTGCGGTGTCGGCGCCGGCCGCTGGACTAGTGCCGGTGACAGCTGCGCGCTTGGCCTATATACCAACGTCTGCTGCTGCTGTGTAAATTATTGTTGCGAATTCTAGAATAAATACCATACCATGTTATCATACCTACAAACTGAAGTAAGTTTTTTTGTATTTTTTCTGAGAATTCGTGTGGACGCTACTTTATCGTAGATTTATCGGATTAAACTTAGTCAAGGGAATGAAGTTACAGAAAGTAATGAGTATCAGCAAATAATTATAATTTAAGTAACGAGCGTCCAATCGCTGGTTTTATGACGTGTGTCTAATTAAATGCAGTACTAACCAGCGTCACTAATACTATCGAAATTTACAATAGTTTGACTAATTGAGTGTCCTTCAGTCGCTTATCAAAATTTACATAGTTCTGCGTACGCGGCGTGTCGAGCAAATGATTTGGGGATTTATTATTACGAATTACGAGGCTGATTGCGCGGGAGTTAGCGCGAGCACCACGTGCGGGCGGGGCGGAGGCCTGCAAGGGGGGGAGGGGTACTCGACATTTTTCAACTCGCAAATGCTACCAGGGGCTGGGAGCGGGGAGCTCAGTCCGACAGCCAACCACAATATTATATTCAGCGATGAAACCCTGCCATTGACTTGTCGAGCTTACAACTTCATTAGTTTTTTATTTCAATATACTTCTTTGTGATGGCGCGTAGCACGTGTAAATATGCCTGTTACTATTACAAAACTCACCGGAACCTTGGCGGGAAGGACATTGTTAAATAATCAATAAAAGACCACATAAAACATATGATTTTATTTTTAATCCGAAACAAGAATATTTATCGTTAGGCTGACGGGAGCCAGGTTGACATTTTGGGATACAGCGAGAGGTGCGGGGGCGAGGGCCGGCTAGGAGACCGGCACCACCACCGGGCCGGGCGCCGGGCCGGACTCGGGCGGTGCGGTGACGTCCGGCGGCGCGTCGGGGGTCGTCGCCAGCTCCGACGGCGCGTCAGTGGCGGGCGCGTCAGGCTCGGGGTTGTCAGGGTCGGCGGGCGCGCAGAACACGGTGACGTAGAGCGCCGGCGCGGCCCACAGCGGGCCCAGGCGCAGCACGTCCGCGCGCGCCGCGTGCGCGTGCAGGCGCGGCGGCAGCGTGTCGCACGCCGCCAGCGCCGCGCCGCGCGCGCGCCGCGCCCCGCACGCCTGCAACACGCGCGCTGCACTGCTCGCTCCTCGGGGACCTCCGCTCGAGGCCGACCGACACTTCTAACTAAACGTCTCCCCTCGAACCGGCATCTGAGTACTTTCTCCAGACCATTTTTAAAAGAATTTGATGTCGCCGCCAGGAGCTGTGGCAGTGAAATAAAACAGAGAATTTCGTCTGTCTTTTGTTGCGTGTTTTTATCTTAAGAGGCAAAGAGTATTTATCTAAATTACGAACAGTCGACCTTCTAAATGTTTTAAACACATCGATGCCAATAGAAAGGATGCTCTACTTAGGGACAAGAGATCTGACTCGCTGTGGGGCACCAAGGGTGTCCAGCCACGGTAGCTTCTGGTGCCCCTTTATTTATGTGTAGAAAAGTCCAGAAACGGGCAAAATGCAGCGGGTTCGCGGAAGAACACGAGAAGGGGCCGGCGCTCTCGTATTCTTCCGCGTTCCGTAAGCGACAAAGGTAAAACCTCATGGATGTTTTAGTTCGTAGTAGCACGGTGTCCGTCTGTGATATTGATTCCGGCAAACCGACCATCTTCCCCAGGCGGAATCTGTAAATGCATTTCCTCTACGTACAAAAACCACAACTACTTGCTTTGGGGATATCTTGTAGTGTGATGCCAAATTCCGCCCGGGGAGGGTACTGTTACTCCCTCTCTTTTTTCTCTTAGTGCACCTAGAAGTTTGAGGAAAGGGAATGGAAAAGTTGGGAAGGTTGCTCGGCTGATACTCTCATCAGCCAACTAAAATATCTAAGTCTTCCAGATGAGGATCGTCCGCGAGCGCTCTGATTGGCAGAGTGCTTAGCAGAAGGATAAGAGCAGCTATGGTGCCACAGAGGTGAAACCGCGGCTATTGTTATCTGTTATCGTGAGGGCGGCCCTCTCGCTGCCGATCTTTTTAGTCAAGATGCTGGACACTGAGACGAAGGACTTTGAAGAGGTCAGTTTCTGAGCTGGAAATGGACACAGGAGTGAGTTTGGATACTTTAGCTTGCATCCCATCTCTAGTGGAGGGCCTGAGGCATCGGATGTTAAGGAGCCGTCCGACACCGCACCTAGAGATAGACTCTCCCAAGGAAGCGACGCGCTGTTGGTTTCTCGCGCGACTGAAACAAAATGTGGGGTCTGCCGTCCCGCAATATAGGCTTGCGGCGGTAGCAGTAATAGAATTGCCGTAAATGCGAGGACGGTTCTGTGACTTAGTCGCCACGGCTAGACAAATCTATGGGGTTTTAGTCGGTAGGGGCATCACTCTCTTCAGGTGTCGAGCCCTACATATCCTGCCATGTCCTATATGGTGGACGATGCGTAATGTAGGTGTTTCCCACAAGGTCACCGTCTTTTTTCAAAGCGGCCGCTCCGCGCTGGTTACCTGGTCGTAGGGGATGGCGACGGAGAACCGGCGGCGGTCGCGCGGCAGCTCCGGCGCGACCCACACCGTCGGCTCGCCCTCCAGCCGCCCTGCAACACGCGCGCGGTCACTGCCTGCTCACCCGCCCCCGCCCCGGCCCCGCCCCGCCCCCGCCTCACTCACCGTCGGCGGCGTACGAGCAGTGCACGGGCGCGGCGGCGCGCGTGACTGACAGCGCCGCTGACACAAGCAGTAGACTGGCAAGCGTATGCATCCTGTGCCCGCGCCCGCCGCGCGCGACCTATATACCGCGCCCTAACGCGCCGTGACTCCCCCGCGTCGCCCGCGCCGGCCGTCGCTGCGGAACTCATTAGCTGGGTGGCTGGTGCCGACACGTGTGACACCTCGTGTGGTTACGAAACAGAATAAACAGAAAATGCCAAACGATTGATCTCTGTGGTATCAAAGTGAATGTCTAACTGTTAGCTTGCGATCGGGTGCGAGGTGCTATGAAGCCCATCGCTGCCATTGTGGTACTGCCGTCGACCTACTCCACCACTGTCGGTCACCATGGTCTCTCTTGCTTGAAAAGCGCGGGTCGTATTGGCCACCACGCCAGCCTGAACGACATCATACGCCGGGCTTTTTCCATTGCCAATGTTCCAGCCATACTCAAACCGCATGGTCTTGCCTACGGGCAACAATAGCAAAAATAAGCAACGATGGCAAAAAATAGCAGTCATAGGAACTGCCTATAGAAGTGAAAACTTATCTCAGAATTTGATAGCTTACCTTGGAAACTACACGGGTGTAACCGGAAGGCGTGGCCTCGCCATCTTGGCATGGCCATCTAGAAATGCGTCAGCATTTTTCCATTGGCTGATACATTTCTAGGTGGCCATGCCACGCCCTTGCAGCATTTCCAATTGGCTGACGCATTTCTAGATGGCCAATTGCCATGATATTATGTCAGTATTATGTATACTCATTTTAAGCATCACTATGACAATTGGTCCCGAGTTTACCCGAAGATTTCTTATCATACCCAAACGTGACGCTAGAATTCAATTCACAGCCCACGAAAAATCTGTCTACACGCGCCTTAAGAAGTTTTCACTTCAAAAACCTGACGGCATGACTGTTGTGCCTTGGAAGTTGGGTCGGCCCCTAGTGTGGGACGCAACTTGCGTTGATACTCTGGCACCATCACATCTTTCCGAGACACATAGTAGGGTTGGTGCAGCGGCTATTTCAGCTGAGCGACTCAAACGGCGCAAACCCTCGGAAGAGGTAATATATTTGAGCCCTTTGTGGTTGAGACATTGGGCGGGGTGCGTGACGAAAATGCTGGCGTTTATTTGGCCCAACGCATAAGCATTGCCATTCAGCGTGGTAATGCCGCTAGCATGCTGGGTACGCTTCCGACTGATACTGGGCTTAAATATCTTGATTATCTGTAGTGTAAGTAGTTAGGTATGTAGTGTAGTGTAGTTCTCATTTTATTTTAGTTTTGTTAACAAAGTTTCTGCCCGTTAAAAAAAAAGGGAATGAATGATGGAAGAGACATCCAAAGGTTATAGTAGTTTGAGTGTGACTGTTTGTTACCGACGACATGTGACGCAAACCAGCGCAACAAATCAACTCTTAATCGTGCAACGCACAATTCGACGAGGAGGATGGAGTTACTCAAACAGTTAAAGGTTTTCTGATAATAAATAATAATCAGTGTAAATATCGTAGACTCGTCTCCCTTTCTCCACGTCGATCGTGCCCGCGACTTCATCGATAAATGCAAGACATTCAGTTGTGACAAACAACTTAGATTAAGATAATTATTTTGCTGTGGTGAGGACGTGTGTTTGGTATGACACTTTTTTTTTTAAATCAGCGCATAATTTGAGACTTCACGTATAGATTTGTAAATATTGGGTGTTTACTTTAGCTATGCATTTTTTTTTATAAAACTGAAGCGTGAAACTCACCGCATGGTTAATTTTACAAATGCAGATGAATGTCAACGAAGTTTGCAGAATTTATATCCCTTGTATTTGTTCGTTGCTTTAATGTTAATTCAGTGTAACCGCAAAAACGTGGATAAGAGTACGAGTAACTATTATATTGCTATTTAGATAACCGAATAAAAATTGTTGTGTCACTGACTCGGGCGTTTCAATTCATCGTAATCACCCCATATTCGCCCACTGCTTGACATACTCATAACAAAAAATGTAGGCCTCTCCAATAATGCGATACTCAAACCAATCGTCTGTTTTAAGTTTTGAACCGCCGCCAGCTGTCTTTCATATATCGTCACTCTATCTAGTCTTCGGGCTGCGTGGAGTACTGTATGTCATACTTTGTTTGCCGATTAGCATCTCCAGTCTAAAACCCGTCTACCCCAACGGTTGTCAGGTTATGACCAGCCCACTGCTACTTCAACTTGCTAATACGCTGAACTATGCCGATGTCTTTAGTTCTCTGACAAATTACTTCATTGAGGATACAATCCCTCACAGAAACCCCAAACCTAGCCCCTTTCGTAGCTTGCTGAGCAACTTTTAGCTTATGGATCATTTTCATTGTCAGTATCTACCTACGTTTTAGCACCGTAGGTCGTAACGGATTTTTTTACACTTTTGTCTTGAAATTTTGTGGGATGGGTGACACGAGACACGTCCATTTCGATATTGGTTCTATTAAATTTACGGTAATCGGTTCCGGGGCAACGAAATCGTTGCACATGGCTTTGGTTTTGTTCAAGTTCGTCTGAAGACCGATGCATTGAGAAGAGTCAGTCAAGCCATCTAGCATCCTTCACAAGTTTTTCAGCGATTCCACCATTATATCGATGTCGTCTGCAAATCGTATGTGCGAGATGTACTCTCCATTGATGTTGATACCACGTCCAGCCTAAACCAGCGTCATAAACATAAATATGATCTAGTGCGTTAGATAATGATTTCGGGGATATGACATCCCCTTATCTCACGTCTTGACACGTAGGAAAGCGTTTTGTCTGGTGGTTTTTAACTTGGACCGTGATCGTTGCGGCCTCATATAGACACGTCAACATCTGGATAAATTGCTAGTCGACATGGCTTCGCTGTAAAGACTCCTAAATAGCCCAGGGTTTGACGGACTCAAACGTCTTCTCATAGTCCACAAACGCTAAACAAAAGATCCGATTGTACTCCTTGGTCTTATGTACAATCTGCCGCAGCGCGTGGATGTGATTTATGGTGCTATAACCACTTCGAAACCCGGCCTGTTCTAGACCTGTTCAGCCCTTAGGCTGAAACTTATTCAAACGGAGCGGTTTGTGATACCTTTTGAAAACAAGTTATAGACATGACTCAGAAGAGATATAATATACACCAAATCTACATCTTCTGTGGCTTTTTCTTGTAGAACGAATACATCAGAAACAACCTTTCCTGTCATTAATTCGATCAAGCAATATGGCATTCTTACCGATACACAGACTTGCAGTGGGCAAGTCTGTACTCCCATTTAGGCCTTAAAATTCTTCATAACACTTTGAAGTGGACTTTAAAAGTATGAGGTTTGGCCTTTGATATATCCTCTTGCAAAGCCTCAACCTCTGAATCTGGGTATGCCTGTCAGGTTGCGTGCGCTATAACCATCTTGAGCTAAAAGTAACCTCTTGGTTATCTTTCTCACAAGGTACGCAACTCTTGGCGGCACATTTTTGATGCCTAGAACGTTGTTATAGAGAGTTATGTGGACCAAAAACTCGACATCGCCTTGCAACAGCTGGTGATCTTCACTACAACATCAACAGCCCACTAACGTTCCCACTGCTGGGACTCGGGGCCTTCTCTCGCAAGGAGAGAGTTAAGGCCATAATCCACCACGCTGGCCCAGTGCGGGTTGGCGGATGACACATGACTTCGAAAGATTCTTGGTACATGTCGGTTTCCTCACGATGTTTTCCTTCACCGTTTTAAGTTAGCGGCATTACGCACTTGACTTCGAAAAGACAGTGGCGCGTGTGGGGTTTGAACCCGGGGTCTCCGGATCGGCAGCCGCCGTTCTCCCGACTAGACCACCGTAACTTATATCTTCACTTTAGCACATATTAATTATTAAGATGACCCGATTCTAAGGTTAAGATATCCGCTCCCTCTCTTCGAACTTCACAAAGACCGCGAATGTGCTTTCTTATGTGTGGCTTTTCTTCCAGCTGCGCTAACCTACTGTTGTGTTGTCAGGAATCGTTCGTCCAGCCGGGGTTAGTTGCGTTTGCCAGCCTACCGTCACCCGGGGATTCTTCGCACCCCCTGCCTTGCCGTTACCGTGTTCGCTGTCTTGGCCAGCAATAGCATGGCGGCCGGAATCCAGCGGGCTTCATTTTGTGGACTTATCATTAGAGGGATTGCCCATTGTTGCCACGCGTGGCACGGCGGTTGGTGACCGTAGGGGCACAGTTTCCTGTACCGGCGACGCTGCTGTCCGTCACCGACCAGGATTTAAGTAACACCGTAGTTGGGATGGTTTAACCGCTACCAGTCGATTCATCCACGATCCAGGATGGAAATCTAGGAGAGAGATGATCTATATTGGGATTTAAGAAGAAAAAAAAAGGTTATGTACCTGCGCTCCCGTCCCCCAACGGAGTTAGTCGGGCCGCAGCGGGCCGTCGCTGAGCACGCGGTGTCCCACCGAGTACGGCACCGCGAACGTGCGCACGCGCAGCTGCACGCGCCGCCCGCGCCCGCCCCCGCGCCCGCGCCCCCCGCCGCCCCCGCCGCCCCCGCCGCCCCCGCGCCCCCCGCCGCCCCCGCCGCCCCCGCCGCGCCCGCGCCGCGCCCTCAGCGCCGGGAACCGCACCGCCAGCTGCACCGCGCCCGCGCCCCGCGCCCCGCACACCTCCGCGCTCACACCCGTCAGCGTCACGCCCTGCGCACACCGAAATACACCTTACACCGATACACACACACACACCCGACGAGAACAGGCTCCTTGCTTCACAACCAGTTGAAGATCAAGAAACGTGCTTCTGCAACTAGCGCCTGTAGAATGTTGTTCACTTTACTTTAACTCGCTCGTGGCACGACGAGAGAACTAAACTGACGCCCGACTGAAACCACCACAAGGTGGCCGGCCTGCTTGCCCCCATCACGGCGGTCACTAATTCTTTACCTTGCGCATCAAAGAATTGCGAAGAAACCAATTTTGAACCAAATTCACCCCGCTGTTTTACCAGCATAGTTTCCGGTTGCCGTTATTTTTCCGGGACAAAAATTAACCTATTTGTTTTTCCAGACTAAACTCCAACTGTATTCCAAATTTCAAACCGATTCATTTGGGCGTTTCGACAAGATTGAGGAATAATAATAGTGAGATGTTCGCCTGAAAACCGCCCCGACATCATTCAATCTGCGATTCTGCAGCCGCGTCGGTCAGCGCGGACAACACCCTGCCCGGCCGGAGGACCACGGACCCGCGGACCCACCATGCCGCTCGGGAAGATCGGCACCTCCAGTCCCCTCACGCCAGCCTCCAACGTCTCCTCAATGACGATCTCCTTTCCTTTTAATGTTCCTGAAAACAAAAGAAACAAATGAAAGATTTACAAGAAAAGTCATTTTCATTTAAAAAAAATAGCGCTGGGCGCCAGGGATTCACGCATGCCGGAGTAATATGTATCTCAGTACTATGCAACATTGCAATACAAAAATACAATGAAAATACAATCGTGTCTATTCCAACACGTTATTGTAAGGTGACGAACAGGCAAGAGTGAGAGAATCTGCAAACACTTCTGCTACTACTCCACTTACTTTTTGTTTAACGTAGCAACGTCACGAGTGTTTACCCTCCTCTGTGATCGACAGGTAGCCGGAGCTGATCGGTACAAACTCAGCGGCTCCCGGCACGTGAGGGGCGTCACCTTGTTTCTTATTCCACGACCACGGTGTCCCAACCTACACGGGCTATTGCCAGGCTCGTTCCCCTACCTTTGACCACCCGGTTTCTCCACGGTGTTCGTGCAAGGCAGTGAAGTTAACACGAGATCCCAGTTTAGTGTGGAAGGCACTGTCATCATCTCATCTGCAGCCTGCAGACGTCCACCGCTGGACATAGGCCTCCCCCAATGATTTCCACAATGATCGGTCTTGTGCCGCCTCCTTCCACCGACTTCCCGCGATCGAGACAATATCATAGGTCCATCTTGTGAGGGATCGTCCTACACTGCGTCTGCCGGTTTGTGGTCGTCATTCGATAACCTTTACTTCCCAGCGGTTATCGGTCTACCCATTGTCCCTTCAACTTGCTAATTTTGATAGATAATTATGTCGGTGACCTTCGTTCTTCTGCGTATTTCTTCGTTTTGCATTTTGTCACGCAGTGAAATTCCGAACACAGCTCTCTCCATTGCCCGTGGCGCAACTTTGAGCTTGTATATCATGCTTATAGTTAGCGCCCACGTCTCAGAAGGGCACGGTACCTCTGCTGAACTCGTGGCAGTCGCAGCGGCCGCCGCCCGCCAGCGCTAACGTCAGTAACGCCAGCCGCGCTGCGCGCGCGAACATCGCTGCCGGACTGAGCGAGCAACCTCCACCAATACACGAATTACAACGACGTACAACTTTATTAATAATATTCCTTCTCATTCATGTGTCGAGTAATCGATGCACATGTTCCATCGGATCGGATTGGTCACAGTCACGCTGAGCCCGAGTTAGCGCCGTAGAGGCGAGCGGAACAAGGTTTCTTTTAAGTTTTTAACTTACGTTATCACGGAGAGAGTGCCACGGTGGAGAATAAGAGTGCGTAGGACTGGGATGACATCAGTTTTCTTCTGTCCCCTGCCGGGCGCGCTCCCTGGCCGCGGCGGCGGCGGTCAGCGCCGCGCGCAGCCGGGCCAGCTCCGACTGCTGCCGCGCCAGCTCCGACACCAGCTCCTCCAGCTGCAGCCGCACCGCCAGCCGACCGGACACCACCGACAGCTTCTGCGGGGGGGCGGGGGTGAGGCGGGGGCGGGGCGGGGCGGGGCGGGGCGGAGCCGGGCCGGGCGTTACCTGCGCCTGCTTGTTGGCCGCCTGCCGGTTCACCTCGAACACCACGATGGCGGCTCCCAGCGAGAACACGATGATCTCCCCTGCAACACGCGGCGGGTGAACGAGAGGTTTGCTCAGCAACGGAGCGAGGTGCGGGGAGAGAGGGGGGTACTCACCGAGCACGTCGGCGCCGAGCTCGAGCGCGGCCGCCTCGGAGAGCGGCGCGAGCGCGCGCGGCCGGCGCAGGCGCAGCGTCCACATGCGCAGGCGCAGGTCCGCGTCCCGCGCCGCGCGCCCCAGCGCCACGCACACGGCGCGCCGGAACCACGGGTGCTGCCGCGCCGCCGCCTGCAACACGCCCGCGTCACGCCTGCATCCCGCCCCCACCTCGCCCCCGCCCCGCTCCCGCCCCGCACCTTGATCCGGCGCGCGACGGGCGAGCTCAGCTGCCGCGCCAGCAGCGTGCCGAAACGAAACAGAGGGAACTGCTCGCTCATGGCGCCGCTCCCGCCTCGCTCGCTCCGCCCGCCGCTCCCGCCTCGCTCGCTCCGCCCGCCGCTCGGAGCAGCAGTTCTTCAACCCCGGCGCGCGCTTCACCTCGCCCCACTGGCTGCGCGCTGAAATCGATCAAAGACGCAGACGAGTATACCGAGCACGTAAGCTCTGTTCAATTATTCGGTTCTCCAGAATCAAAATGGATTTCTCTCCGCCGGTTTTCTTCTAAATAATTTACAAGGGGCAAATACGTAATTTTACTACAGGTCGTTATTTCGATTATTTTGATTGAGAATCTCCTCGAGTAAAAATAAATAAATAATAATATGATACCGTCGGCTGACGTTCAAAACTGGTCACAGACACAGACTAAATAGAGAGTGGTCACAGACTATATCATATATAAGTCACGGGGGTAACCTCATACAAATCTTGTCTTTTTTTCGTTATATCATTCGAGTTAGACGTCCTGACGTTTTTTGCGCGGCGCTGCGCCCGCGCGCGGGCGCGGTTTGAAACCGCGTCGTGGAAACCGGCTCTTCTGCTTCCCGTGCTACACTTCAGTAGTCAGTCACAATTTGATTATGTTATCATCATCAACAGCCCACTAAACGTTCCCACTGCTGGGACTCGGGGCCTTCTCTCGCAAGGAGAGAGTTAAGGCCATAATCCACCACGCTGGCCCAGTGCGGGTTGGCGGATGACACATGACTTTGAAAGATTCTAGGTACATGTCGGTTTCCTCACGATGTTTTCTTTCACCGTTTTAAGTTAGCGGCATTACGCACATGACTTCGAAAAGACAGTGGTGCGTGTGGGGTTTGAACCTGATTTTGAATGATTTTGATTCTGAATTTGATTATATGCCAACGTCATTTCTGTATAATTAAAAAAAGTTCTAGGTTCTTACTTCAGTACTTACTTAGTCTGTAAATCCAAAATTTCCAAAATACCACATTAGGGATACCTATAAATTAGGCGGTATCGGTTTATCGATTGTCACTAGATCAAATTCATAGTATTCGTTATATGGTATTGAAACAGTATCGCGTGTTTTTAAAGTTTTGAACCGCTATTTAATGACAAATGTAAATTTTAATAGCTAAAGAGTTGAAATGGTGTAATTTTTTTACTACGGAGTCTCTCCTGTGGTAGTAAAATATGTACTTACTAGCAGCGACCCTCGGTTCTACCCGCGTAGTTCCCGTTCCCGTTGTTTCCGTTGTTTTTTCGGGATAAAAAGTAGCCTATGTGTTCCTCCAGACTATAATCTAACTGTGTTTCAAAATTTCAGCTCAATCCGTTCATACGTTAGGACGTGATTGAGCAACAAACATCCAAACATTAACATGTAAAATATCAGCAGGATGTATAAGCTGCATTGTTTTCAACCGTGTCCTGTCGTCATTCTTTAAATTAAAATTTCTTTTGTCTCACCACTGATAGTTTTTTCGTGAGTTGTGAATTGAATTCTAGCGTCACGCTCGGGAATGATAACAAATCTCCGGGTAAACTCGAGACCATGGCCATTGGCCACTGCAAATGACTGCATTGGCAAATGAGTCAGTATTTACTATTGGCCATCTAGATGTATACGTCCGCATTTCTAGATGGCCATGCTCATGGCCACGCCCTCTGGTTTCACCCGTGTAGTTTCCACAGTAACTTATCAAATTCTGCCATTTTTATTTTCAGAACCATGTACAAACACACGGACAAGGACTGCATGAAAGAAAATTAGCAAAGTAATTCAATGTTTATTTGGAATAATTTCATTAACAGAGTAATAAACAGGATTTACACAAATGTCAAAAGCAAAATTTTGTCATTTTACAGCATACAAAATATGTAAATAAAAACCACACACAGAGAGAATTTTTTTCAGAATTTGGAACCTATCTCAGAGCCAACATTTTGTAATGGGTATTCCACTTAGTTTCGATTTCACGATAAAATTATCACATTGTCGGGCATCTCTAAAACACTTTTGGTACTTATTGTTTGTCATAAAATTATAGTGTTTCTCTACTTAGTCTGTGCTCTCTTTTTAGTTTTTGTCTCTGGTCAATATATTTAGATCTCTCTACCTAGTCTGTGATTTAGTTTCTCTTTGGTCAATATGACGTTTGTGTGTTGATCAAAATAATTGTTATTGTTTGATTTATTTTCGTGTATTTCTGTTCTTTAGTAGCTGCAAATGCACTTTTCGTACCTTACCTAAGATTTATAACAAGCGTATTGTACCAATTGCAGTTACTTCGGAAAATACGTCTGTTACATACGCTTCCACATTGGAAAGAAAAATACTCCAAATGTGACTTATATCCTGTGAAGTGTTGATAAGAAAACTGCTAAGAAAACTGTTGTTTAACTTAATCAAGACGAGTTCTCGACTCTAACGGCTCTAAGATCGGACTCGCACTATCGTAGTTAAAATTAAATTATATTAAAATTAATTAATAGAAAGTTAATTTATTGGTACCTACGGCTCAAAATATTTTTTGAAAGAAATAGTTAAAGAAGAAATAAACCCATAATCCCACCTGTGTCTCACACAGTTCATAAGATCATAAGTACTTATCCAATCTCTTTCATACATTATTTTAATTCAGTTACTCTTTCATACTTACACTTGCTTGTCTCGCATATTTGCTTCTCTTTCACACTAACATGTTACATTCACAAAACAATTTCTTATGCAATGTTTTTAACATGGCGTTTTGATGGCGTTAGGCATGCTAAAAGTATAACAAATATAAAAATCGTAGTCATAAACGTCATAAAAAATTTTTTAGTTTAATAGAGTTTATATACCTAAGTAGATATCAAAATATCAAAATAATACCATTATCATACATCATAGTTGTATTTTTATTTTGAAAAGACCTATTTTTGTATGATATACATACCCCTTACCCCTCACCCCTCACCTTCACCAGATGCTCGCGTGTGGCCGAAGATGAGGCAGAGCTGCAGGTCTACTACGAAGTCCGATGAACGATATATCGGCCGAACTTATGGACATTTCTTACCACGAAACACAATCAGTCGGTTGATCGAATCGAGCGTTTCGGGCGTTTCGTTCATTCCGACCGACATAGATTTGACAGTTTTTGTGTCGTAAACCTAACTTGGACAGCATTTAATTACCTTACTGATTATTCCGACAGCTGTCGGTCGGATCCAATTATTCGGAGGTTGTTTTCGTAGTAGACATGCAGGTGTATGAGCAATATCTACTAAGTTTGATATGATGAATACGGGTAGGTTTTATATTAGTTTGTAAGCCATATATACCGTTATTTTTTTATAAAAGCAACATTTTCATTGGCTGTGTTGACAACAGAATATAGTACATTGTAACTGTGCAATAAGTTTACCTACCCTTAAACTCTAATTATACTATGATATGATATGCGAAAGTTCTGTTGTTTATTGGTCAACCACGTTAGAAAGTCTGACCGGATTGAATTGAAATTTGGACTTAAGACAGTTAGAACACATAGGCTACTTTTATCTCGGGAAATAACGGGAACGGGCGTTTGACGTACGTCCGCAACGGTGTGTCTGGTTCCGATGTACTAATGTTTGATCTAGTGATCGTGAATACTCGCAGTTATTGTTTATTTTCGTCGTCGGCCGTCCCCCGGAGCCGGCCGCTAAATATACCGCGCGCCGCCGGCGCCGGCCAGTGCGGGCTCGCGGCGCCGCCACGCTCGCATCTCCGCAGCCCAGTACAGTGTAGTTGATCGCGGCGCGAGTGCGAGCGAGTGCGAGCGAGTGTGAGCGAGTGCGAGCGAGTGCGAGCGAGTGCGAGCGAGTGTGAGCGAGGAACGCGCGCGATGTGCGAGGCGGAGCCGGGCGCCGGCGCGTGGCAGCGCGAGGACGGCCGCACGGGCTCCGTGCTGCACGAGGTACACCGGCGCACGGCGCATGCGCCGACACGTGCCATGTCTCACGTCACACGCGTTTCTTCCCTCGACAGTTCGACACACGCGAACTGTTTCGGCCCTCACTGTTTTATTATTATGTTATCATCGGGTCTGTTCGGCGGCGGTCGGCGCCGGGGCCGGCCGCGACTCGGCCCGTGACGTCATTAGAGAACGAATTCTTAACACGTACTTCCACATAAAACTTTTTGCAATTTGAATAATTGACATTACTTTATTTTTTTTTAATTACAAAACTGATAAAATCGTTTTGTTTTCACAAAACTTTAATCAAAATTAAAGTTCAACTTTAAACCTTGCCAGCCAGCGTGGGACGCATTGATTCACCGTCGATCGTGTTAATTTCGCAGAATGCAATATTTTTATTTCACTTTTATTATGTTTTTTAAATTGTTATTTATTTATTATAAATTATACAACTTAAAACAATAAAATCGTATTCATAATAACAACGTGAACATTTCAAAAATATTACCTAAAGAGATTGAGAAATTACAGGGCTTAGAGATATGACAACTTAGATCTCTGGGCGACGAGCGCAGTGCAGTGCTAGGTAATGATTTGGACTCTTCGTATCTCTGCGTATCACTGTGCTGTTATGTGGCAGGCGTGTTGCTTACCATTAGGCACATGTCCTGCTCGTCTCGTAACTTTTGTTGAAAAAAAAAATCAACAACCTAAATGTTGACGACTATAATAGACCCATTGCAATCTGTTATCAACAACGGCAAGAGTTTTTGAAAAACTATTACATAGGTAAGTTGAGCATAACTTAACAGTTGAGGCAGGTTGAGCATAACTTGGGGTGCGTGGCTCGGGAACCTCCACGTGGTGCACCCTGGGCATCATACATAGGCACAGGCGGCCATAGCAGCGGAACCGTGGCTATCCCTAGCCGCGGTGGTGAAGGTGGACCTCTCGCTGCCGACCATCTTCGCCGTGGTGCTCGACAGTGAGAGGTAGTATGAGTTAGAGGAGCGAGAGTTGAAAGCCTCTCGCTCCTTAACTGAGGCGGAAGTAGACACGGGGGCGAGCCCAGAGAGTCGACCCTCTGGGCTTGCACCCCGTCTCTACCGGAAGGCCTGGGGTGTCGGACGTTTAGGGCCGTCCGGCACCCCACCTAGGGATAGGCCTTCGAGGAGGTGACGCGCCGCTGATTTCTAGCGTGTCGCTCGAGCCAAATGCGGGGGTAGTGACGCCCCCCGCGAGGCGGGTCCGCAAGGGCGGTAGCAAGGGTCAGGGTCGTTGACGGGAATGCGAAAAGTGGCCCCGCGACCCAGACCCCTGGCCATGCAGGAGAAATCTGTGGAGGTTATAGTCGGTAGGGGCACCATGTCTGTCGTCGCCATGGTGTCGAGCCCAACATACCTTACCATGTCCCTGCATGGTGAGGATACGTAAATGTATTTCCCCCACATAAAAAAAAAAAGGTTGAGCATAACTTAGCCAACGAGCAACATGGTTTTAGAAAAAAAATGTTTATTGATACTGTTTAGATAGAGGCACTCAAGATAGTGTACGTTATTTTGATTTCCACAAAGCTAATGACAGATTAAATACTGACGTTCTATTTGTAAAATTAGATGAGCTGGGATTCGCCCCAAGATTGCTCAAATTCATCGCCGACTGCAAAGCAATTCCTTAGGTTGGGGTCTACGATTCACTTCCTTACCATACACGCTCACGAGTGAGTCTGAGAACCGTTCAACTTTTTGGGCCTATTTGTCTTCTTGATAAATGATCTCCCTTCAGTGGTCAAACAATTTAAATGCCTATTAAATGTACGCCTATACTTTTAAAGTTATCTGTATTTGTGTACACGTCAGTGAATGAAAATAATTAATAATTCTTGAAACTCTTTAACTTGAAAAATAAATGTAGCACGAGATATTTAATGTAAAACTTAATGAAAACCCGAATGATATCCGTCCTGGGCTGCCTTTAAATGAACTAGTTATGCAGTTTCATACTAGCGTTAATGATTGAAGATTTTGAATTTTTGTGATATACTTATTTATACACCCCTAATGGGCTATATACTTATTTATACACCCCTACAGGCCGGGCCCCTACAGTGGGACCTTCAGAACTTGATGATGATTCTTTTTTTACTAACGATGAAATGTATAAAAGTGATGGCAGTCCGCGACGGATATTATTGTTTTTGAAGTGAAAACTTCTTTAGGTGCGCCTAGATAATTTTTTCGTGGGGTGTAAATTGAATTCCATCGTCACGCTCGGGTATGATAAGAAATCTTCGGGTAAACTCGGGACCTTGGCGATTGGGCATCTAGAAATGCGTCAGTCAATGAGAAATGCTGAAAGGGCGTGGTCTCGCCATCATGGCATGGCCATCTAAAAATGCGTGAGCCAATGGGAAATGCTAACGCATTTCTAGATGGCCATGCCATGATGGCGAAGCCACGCCCTCTGGTTACACCCGTGTAGTCTCCAAGGTAAGCTATCAAATTCTGAGTTATAAGTTTTCACTTCTAACGGCAGTTCCTATGACTGCCATTTTTTTTTTATTACGTTTTGCATTAATTATCTCGCGCTACATTTTTTTTAGTTGGGATTTTTTTATTATTTTTCGATTACTTAACTAAATTTAACCGTGGCGGGTTTTAAAAAAAAAATTAATTTTGCGTTTTTTTTTAAAGAGCATTGATAGTTTTCATTATTTTAAGTGCCTTGTTTAATTGTTCAACTAAATTGTCGAGTTCTATCGAGTTTCCTTATTTTATAGTAGCTACGACAAAATAAAATATTTTAATACCGTACGCCCTAGTGAGCTATTATCGTTACATTACTTTCAAAACTTTCACTAATCAACTACTAACCCATCACTAAAAACTGCATCAAACTACGACTAGTAGTTAAGGAGAAAAATGACAACAAAAAGTAGTAGGCAAAAATGATTACTGCAGCGCACCCTGGTAAGTTGTCATCGTAATACTTATCTAATCCTAAACCAATCAAAACTTAATCCATCACTGATGACTGCATCAAAATCTGACTAGCAGTTTTGAAGAAAATGGTAACATTTATTTGCCCATAAATGTATACTGCAGGCCCATGGTGAGTTGTCGCCGTAATATCTATAAGAGCATGCGCCAATCAACCCTTGAACTACCACTGAATATTTTATCAACATCGGACTAGTAGTTTTGGAGAAAAAGAGCAACATCAGTTTGCTCAGACATGTTTACTGCAGCGCTCCCTGGTGATTTGTCACCGTAATTCCTAATTACCTATCTAAGAACATGTATAAGTCCACCAATCAAACCTTAACCCATCACTGATAACTGCATCAAAATCAAACTAGTTTTGGAGAAAATTGCCAACATTGATTTGTACCAAAAAATGCTTGCACCTCCTAATGAGTTCACACTGTAATATTTATCTTAAAAGATCCACCAATCAAACCATAGCCTACCATTGAAAATTGCATCAAAACTGGACAAATAGTTTTAGAGAAAAATGACAATATGTTTGTGTTTTCGCAAACATCCTCTCACCCCAAACGCATAATTATGTCTCCGTTCCGTCGCGGTGGACGTATTTTTTACCCACATAAAATGTCATAAAATAATGTGGAATTGAGTACGGAAAAAACCAGTTACACGTTTTTTGAAATTTCACACATATGAGATAGAGACGAACTTCTTAGCATTCCATGGATTCACCATGCGGATGCCGGGTCCATCGTGTGACAGAGAGAGAAATCTCGCGTAGACCCCAAGACTTGTGACACGGGTGTAGTTTTAAAAGGGGCCCCTTAGTGACGTACAGGTGAGTGTTGACACACTTATCTTCACTACTCGTATTTCTTTCCCTACCCAGCCAAATCCGATATGATCCTCATTCATTCATTCATCAGCCGCAAGACGTCCACTGTTGGACATAGGCCTCCCCCCTAGATTTCCACAACGAACGGTCCTGCGCAACCTGCAACCAGCGGTTTCCAGCGACCTTTGTGAGGTCATCTGTCCATCTAGTGGGAGGCCGTCCAACACTGCGTCTTCCGGTTCGTGGTCGCCACTCGAGAACCTTTCTTCCCCATCGGTTGTCAGTTCTGCGAGCGATGTGGCCTGCCCATTGCCACTTCAGCTTAGCTACTCTTCGAGCTATGTCGGCTACTTTCGTTCTTTTGCGAATATCCTCATTCCTGATTCTGTCGCGCAAAGTGACTCCGAGCATCGCTCTCTCCATAGCTCGCTGTGTGACTTTGAGCTTTGTTATGAGGCCCACAGTTAAGGACCACGTCTCAGTTCCGTAAGTCATCACTGGCAACACGCACTGATTGAAGACTTTCGTCTTCAAGCATTGGGGTATTTTGGACTCCAAGATGTGCCGTAGTTTCCCGAACGCTGCCCATCCGAGTTGGATCCTTCGCTGGACCTCTTTGTCGAAGTTGGATCTACCTAATTGGATCTTTTGACCCAGGTAGACGTATTCGTCAACAACTTCGAGTGTGGTATTCCCAACAATAACCGGTACAGGTGAGACATGAACATTTGACATGACCTTCGTCTTGTCCATATTCATCCTCAAACCTACCTGTTGGTATACTCTACTGAGGTCTCTGAGCATAGCATCGAGGTCCTCCAGCGACTCCGCCACAATGACTATGTCGTCGGCAAACCGAAGGTGAGTGATACATTCGCCGTTGATATTGATGCCATGTCCGTTCCTCGTTCCATGATCCTACTAGTGCATAAATAAACTACATAGCCATTTTTTAGGGTTCCGTAAAACGTAAAAACGGAACCCTTATAGATTCGTCATGTCTGTCTGTCTGTCTGTCTGTCTGTCTGTCTGTCTGTCTGTCTGTCTGTCTGTCTGTCCGTCCGTATGTCACAGCCACTTTTTGCCGAAACTATGAGAACTACACTGTTGAAACTTGGTAAGTAGATGTATTCTGTGAACCGCATTAGGATTTTTACAAAAGTTTTTTAAAAAAACAAAAATTAGGGGTGCCCCCCATACTAAGAACTGAAGCTCAAAAATTTTTTTTTCATCAAACCTACACGTGTGGGGTGTTTATCGATAAGTCTTAAAAAATGATGTTGAGGTTTCTAATATCATTTTTATCTACACTGAATAACTTGCGCGAGAGACGCTTCCAAAGTGGTAAAATGTGTGTCCCCCCCCCCTCTAACTTCTAAAGTAAGAGAATGAAAAAACTAAAAAAAATATATGATGTACATTACCATGAAAACTACCAACGAAAATTAGTTTGAACTCGATCTGATGAGTAGTTTTTTTTTAGTACGTCATAAATACACTATTATTAAAACTTCGATCAAAGTTACAACGAACTACAAGAACTATGTGTACTATGTATATTATGTTACTTGCTGGAACGGAACCCTTCATGGGCGAGTCCAACTCGCACTTGGCTACTTTATTGTTAATTCGTTTTGAAGGTCGTAATACTTATTTTGTTTCATCACGTGGTTTTTAGGTATATTCGTTTCCCACGGTACGGTAAGTTCCACAAAGACTACGCGTTTTGTAGCTCTAGAAAAAAAGGAAATTGTCCGGTCTGGATGACGAAACGCCCACATCCTCTGGGATTTTATAGTGCTTTTCATAGGTGTCCATTAAAATAGTCCAATCAGGTGCTGAACCCAGGATTAAGTAAGACTTGTTCTTGGAGTTTGATGTTGAGCCCTCTTTTACAAAGTTAATTTGTCTTTTGTTTGTCGTCAATCCCTTTTGGGCTCTAGCTACCGAAAGGCTTATGGCTTCACGTATGATTTCAAGTACTCTGTCATGGCGCTGTGAGTAATGACCCCTATTAAGGAGCGGGAGCCTATTAGAACGCATAGTTTTTTGTTCCTAATTTACTTTGTCATAATGAATGTAGTATAATGTATAGTGTCAAAATGCAACTTTTGCATCATCATTTTTTGGCGTTATGTGTTTTAAGCATAACAATCTATTGTACTACATTTAATTTGACTATTGATGAGTCGCATAATAGTTTTTAGGCATTTTTTTATTTGTTCTAATTTTTTTTAAGGTGCCGTTTAAATCGCATAGTTTTGATCCCCTTATTTACTTTGCCATAATGAATGTAGCATAATATATAGTGTCATAATGTAACTTTTGCATAATCGTTTTTTAGCGTAATGTGTTTTAATCATAAAAATCTATTGTACTACATTCGATTCGACTGTTGCTCAGATGCATTTAGGCATTTTTGAATTATTTGTTGTGCTACATAATATATAACCAGGTTACATAGGACCCAGATCCGACTCGGAGCACCCCGACTCCACCTAGTCTTGTCGCTACTACCCCTAGAGTGTATCTAAAAAATGCGGGAGCCAGAAGCTCAAGGGAGGTTTTGGCGGGAGCATTTTTTAAATACAACCCACCCGGAGTCAAAAAGTGCACTATGTCTTAGGTGTATGTAGGTTTTTAAGTCCTAAAAACGTCATACTACTGCATAAAGGCCTTTTATTGTACCTACCATAAAAACGGTGCTTACCATAAAAACTTATGGTGTTATTCTCAGACCAACGATTCTTTATCCTCAAAATATACTAAATAATTTCACAGCAACAGTATGATAAGACGAATGCGACAATGACAGATACTATTGGCAATAATATTCCATTAAATTAGTAGATACCTACATTACGAATAATAAATATTGTTGTCAAAGTACCCACCCGCATTTCACACACCCCCATATTTTATTTAAATAATGTTGCTACAGTCCGCTCTTTGCACTTGTTTTTTAGTTAGGCGTTTAAAGTTTATCCCGTTGATCATTATGTTTAAGTATTGTTATGCTTTTCTCAATGTGTGCCTTTAAACATTATGCTATTTATAGTTATGTATCGAAACATTATACTAAGTTATCTGTATGCTATATATGGCTATGCGTTTAAACATTATGCTAAGTTATCGTTTTGTCATATATGGTTATGCTAGTTAACATTATGCGAAGACAGTTATGCGTTTAGTTGTTATGGTAAATTATCATTAGTCCTAAAAACGTTATGCCTACCTAAAATAGGACAAAAAATGTTATGCCACCGCATATAGACCCTTAATGAATGGACATGCGCGGATATAGAGTATTTGGGTTTGCATTCGAATTCATACACCTACGTGAGAGACGCGTGCGGGACTGCGTCATGGTTGGACCACGTGATCACTACTGAAATTGATAAAAAGACTGTTAGTAGCGTGAATATAAAATATGATGTGTCGTGGTCTGATCATTTCGCGGTTGAGTTGGTTTGCGACTTAAATGTTTTAGTGCCTAGAATTAAACCGCAAAATAGAGTGTCAGATCAGGCTGTTTAGGGGAGAGAGATTAGTACCAGATAGATCTGTATTGTAATATATGTACTAGTAAGTTGCGCGATATACACTTTCCTGCCGAATTCAGTAATTGTGCGGATGTAGCTTGTAATAATGAAGAACACAGACTAGCTATTGATAAGATGTATTACACAATTGTATCAATTCTTCGGGACGCTGCGTGTGAGATTTCTAAGTGTGATAATACCTCTAGAATTAAGAAAAATAGGTATGTTACAGGTTGGAACAAACATTGTAAACAGGCGCATGGGGAGGCTCGTTTTCGGTTTCACGAATGGGTCGCTTATGGGAAGCCGAATACTGGTTACGTGTACCAACAAATGCGGGATACGAGAAAAAATGTTTGAACACAAATTGAAATGGTGCAAAAATAATGAAACTCAAATTAAAATGGATATACTGGCAACCCAGCATTCTGCTAAAGATTTTTCTAAATTTTGGAAAGAGACCAACAAACTGAGCCCGAAACCGAGTGTCCCAGTGAGTATTGAGGGTGTTAGTGACTTCGACCAGATTGCTAACCTCTTTAAGGAACATTTTAGAGTGCACTCCCAGTTAAGGCCTGTAAATACTGAGGCAAATAACGTAAACATAGGTGAATCGACTGTCCGAATCACGGCGAAAGAGGTTGAGCAGACGGTGAGGGACATGAAGCGAGGAAAATCCCCAGGCCATGACTCCCTAAGTATTGAACACTTGCAACATGCAGGCGTTCATCTCCCAAGGGTGCTCGCCATGTTCTTCACTTTTTGTGTAAGCCACTCATACCTGCCTGATGCATTGATGAAAACTATAGTTGTTCCCATTACCAAAAATAAAACTGGAGATGCATCCTGCATCGGGAACTATAGGCCTATATCGCTCGCAACTATAATTACCAAGGTGCTGGATGGTGTGATTGACAAGCATTTACGTTTACATCTAACGTTACATGATGCTCAGTTTGGGTTTAGACCTGGGCTGTCGACTGACACGGCTGTACTGCATCTCAAGCACACCATTCAGTACTACACAGAGAGAGGCACACCTGTCTATGCCTGCTTCCTGGATTTATCCAAGGCTTTTGATCTGGTGGTGTATGACAGGTTGTGGCAAAAGCTGACGAGCGATACGGACCTCCCTGTTTTGTTCATTTCACTCTTGAAGTATTGGTACGCCCATCAGAGCAATTTTGTGAGGTGGTCGGGGTCACTGTCGGACGTGTACAGGCTGGAGTGTGGCGTAAGACAGGGAGGACTGACATCACCAAGCCTCTTCAACATGTACATGGACCGCCTGATTCGTGGGCTCAGCGATGCCCGTGTCGGCTGTTCGATTGATGGTGTTTATGTGAACAGCATCAGTTATGCAGATGACATGGTCTTGCTGAGCCCATCTATCAGAGCACTCAGAAAGCTCATCACGATATGCGAGCGTTATGCGGAGGCGCATGGGCTCAGATACAACACCAGCAAAAGCGAATTTATGGTGTTCAAGGCGGGGACGAAAACATATGACACAGTCCCTCCGGTTTTATTAGGCGGAAGTATTTTGAAACAAGTTCCGCAATTTAAGTATCTGGGCCACTGGGTCACCGACATACTCGCAGATGACGTTGACATGGAAAGGGAACGCAGGGCGTTGTCTATTAGGGGCAATATGCTGACTCATAGGTTTGCTCGATGTACAGCGCAAGTAAAGGTTGCTCTATTTAGAGCCTACTGTCAATCTTTCTACACGTGCAGCCTATGGGTCAAATACACAAAAAAGTCCTGGAACGCCCTGCGTGTCCAATACAACAATGCCTTCAGATCGCTGTTGTGGCTGCCGCGCCACTGTAGCGCATCCGGGATGTTTCCAGACGCACATGTGGACGGGTTTGCAGCGATCATGCGCAAGCGGGTTGCGTCCCTGATGCGCCGGGTGCGGGTCAGTCCTAACAGCTACCTGCAGCTATTCGCCTGGCGGATGGATCTGGGCTGCTCAATAATGCAACATTGGACCAGGCTGCACATTGAGCACTCCGGATCGAAACCGAAGTTTAGATTAAGATAGTATTGAGAGTTTAGTGTATATGTGTCTTCGTTTATTTAAATTAATTTGGTTATGATTGTTTAATATCTTTTTTGACATAACAAAACAATTATTCATTTGTATTTTTTATGGACTGTAGTCTGAAATAAATGAATAAATAAAAAAAATAATAATTAAGGAGCACCTTGCGTCCCACCAATATGTGCCTTGCTGTAAATATCGCCTCACCACAAGTATAGCAACATTTTTCAGGGGCTTTTCCCCACCTTACCAAGTTACTCTGGTCAGGGAGGGTCATTTGGAAAGCATTTAGATAAAATTTTAATAAGGCAGGAGACCAGTCACATAGCAAGGTGCGCCACTTCAGAGCTAATGGGATACAAAACTCACCTATGGTTAACCACTCACTTTGCATTTCTAAATTCATAGCGTGCACTATTTGTAACTGTCATTTTCGTCTTATTGTAGAAAGGTTTTTATCATGTCTCGGTCTTCCCTTTTCTTTCTCGCACCCAACCCAGCTGTATTTATTTGTGCATAGTCATAAATTGTTTATGGAATTGAAGTCTAGATTCAAGGTCCGAAGCGCTTTTGTCTTTTGGGAGAGATGCAATTAATTTGTCTTACGACTTTCCCAAAACATGCGTTTTTGTAACTCTAAGGCCCTGACCACACATGCGACTTTTTGAAGCGGGAAGCAGCGACTAGACGTCAAGCATAGGTACTTTTTGAAGCGTGACGCAGAGTCTGTCGCCAGTCGCCGTTGCTAAAAGTAGCTAGTGCGGTTTGGCTGTTAGGTGTTTGTAGAGTTCGGATGGTTTTTTTTAGTTTCAGCCCAAAACTATTTTGATCCCTAAAGAGAGTACAGGAATCAGCCGGATGTGCCAAATCAAACCATGACTTCAATATCTTTATGACATTAGCATCTAGCTTTGCCAGGAGGGTTTTACCGATGTCATATACTAGGAAAGGCCAAGTGAGACGTGATGTGAGATAGTTTTCATAAATCCATGCTTGTTTGATATTGCTGATAGGCTGTTGGTCTACCTTAGTGAGGTCATTGAAACGCACAAAGCGTAAAGACGCTAGAAACTTTAAATTTCACGCACTTATTTTTATTTTAACCTGGGCGTTCCATTAAAGGAGTTTTCAAAACTCAACCTGTAAATAATTCGAGCAATCCCCGCAGGTGTTCTCGTGGCTAGCGGGCGCGGAGCTGGCGCGCGCGGGCGCCGCGTGCCGCGCCTGGCGCCGCGCCGCCGCCGCGCCCGCGCTGTGGCGCCGTCTGCTGCTGCGCGCCGGCGCCGGCACCGCCCGGCCGCCGGCCGCGAGCTGGCGGCAGGAGTACGTGTCGGCGGCGGCGGGCTGGGAGCCGGCGGGCGCGGCGCCGGCGCCGGGCGCGGTGCACGCGGCGCTGCACGCGGCCGGCGCGCGGCTCGCGCTGTGCACGGACGACGCGCGCGTGCTGGTGTGGGCGCGCGCGGCGGACGGGCGCTGGGCGGCGCGCGCGGCGGCGCGGCTGGCGGCGCGCGGCTGGCGGGCGGCGGTGCGCGCGCGCTGGCCCCCGCCCCCCGCGCCCCCCGACCGCCTGCTGGTGCTGGGCGAGCTGGCGCTGGTGCGCGCCTGGGAGCTGCTGGTGCTGCGCCTCGACCTCGGTGAGCGCCCCCCGCCCCGCGCCCCGCGCCCCGCACCGCGCCCGCGGGCGGGCGGCGGGTCACGTGACTCTCGGTTGCAGAGGCGGGCTCGGCGCACGTGGTGTGCGCGGCGCGGTGCAGCCCGGGCGCGGGCGGGTGCTGGGCGGGCCCGCACGGCTTCGTCTCGCTGGAGCGCAGCTTGCTAGCGCCGCGGCTCGCCGTCACCACGGTGTGGCTCAACGCCGCCGACCAGGTCAGCTTTCTCCCTGCCCCTCCCGCTTCTCTCGCTCCGAACCAAAGTACCTGCGACCGAACCAAACCTGGCAACGAAGCACGAGTGAGATTGGTTGGGATGATATTTGAGTCTTCTAAATAAGCACATTATGTACCATAGGTGCGACAAACAGCCCTCTATGAGGGGAACCATGGAAGAGGAAAAACGCTACAGTATGTGCTTACAGAATGCAGTACTGCGGCATCCCAACTGGCATAATTCCATCTTTGTTTCCAATTCGATTCTCCAATTGGGCTGGAAGTCTGAAGAAGTGTAAATGGGCTGCTGTTCTTCTGGAATGCCCTGGACTTGTTGGAGTAAAAAAGGAAAAAATGAGGCAAAATAATGGCAAATTCTCTTCAACATACATCAACAGCCCACTAAACGTTCCCACTGCTGGGACTCGGGGCCTTCTCTCGCAAGGAGAGAGTTAAGGCCATAATCCACCACGCTGGCCCAGTGCGGGTTGGTGGATGACACATGACTTCGAAAGATTCTAGGTACATGTCGGTTTCCTCACGATGTTTTCCTTCACCGTTTTAAGTTAGCGGCATTACGCACATGACTTCGAAAAGACAGTGGTGCGTGTGGGGTTTGAACCCGGGGTCTCCGGATCGGCAGTCGCCGTTCTCCCGACTAGACCAGCCGTAACTTCCCAAAATTTCTCTTAATAGGCCATAATTACAAGCGCGGAAAAAGTTCAGTTAAACTAACTAACCTGTCGCTCTGCTCGCTCCACAGGAGACGCACTCAGAGTTCGCAGGCGTGCGCGCGCCGGTGCTGCGCATCTTCAACGAGGACTGCGCTGACGTCACGTAAGTACCGGCACCACGAGGTAGGTATTCCATTCTGGAACTATTTTTCTAACTGTTGAAATTTTTGTAACTTGCCAATATAGGAACTCATAAGGAGGATTGTTTTGACAACCTCGGAGCCTAGCCGCATTTTTCGACAACACGATACCGAATTGCAAGAGATCGCAGGTTGGTGGAGGTGGCGCACGTGCCGCTGGAGCCGGGCGCGGGCGCCGAGCTGCCGGTGCTGGTGGCGGGGAGCGGGGGCGCGGGCGGGGGCGGGGGCGGGGGCGCGCTGGCCACGTGGGCGGTGCGCGCGGGCCGGCCGCCGCCGCTGCGCGCCGCCGAGCTGGGCGGGCTGGCGGAGCGCGCGGCGCGGCGTGCAGCCCGGCCCCCCGCCCCGCGCCCCGCGCCGCCCCCGCCGCCCCCCGCCGAGCCCACCGTGCGCGCGCTGTGTGACGCGCCGCTCGCCGCCTGCGCGCTGCCCGCGGCGCCCGCCGGGCTGTTGGTGGACTCGAGGTGAGCGCCTCCCGGCGACTTATTGGAAGTGAAAACTTACTTTGGCGCACCACACGTAGTTTTTCCGTGGGCTGTGAACTGAACTCGAGCGTTACGTTCGTAAATGAAAAAAGTTTTCGGGCAGACTCGGATGGTCTAGATGGCCACGGCCTCCGGCTTCACCAGCATAGTTTCTAAAGTGAGCTATGAAATTCTGAGTTATGAGTTCTCACTTCTTCTATCGGCAGTCCCATTTGTTTATAGATATTTATTGCAGTTATGCTGGGTATTCTGACATTTTGTGCATGTGTTCTAACCTCTCGTGTGTCCCCTGAGCTCCTCCACTCCGCAGCGCGCGTGTGTGGGTGTCGCTGGCGGGCGGCGGCGCGGCGTGCGCGGGGCTGCCCGGCCTGCTCGCGCTGCGCGTGCTGCCCCCCCCGGCCCCCGCCCCGGCCCCCGCCCCCGCGCCCGCGGACGACCTGCTGCACTACGTCGAGCCCGCGCTCTCCGAACAATACTTCGTGAGGTGAAATATTCAGTTTCTGCTGTATTCAGTTCACCGACGTCACGGACGGAGCTTTACTCGTTACCGAACTGAAGCAGGGGGCTGATTCTTACAAACTGGATACCAGTAGTGAGCTCGGAGCGAGTCGGTGGGGACGTGTAGCTCAGACGGAATGAGGGGGGAGCCATACATAGGAGCTCGACGTCTAAAAGTTGACTAAAGTAGGGCGATGATAATCATGATGATGATTACATTGTTTTAAATCGAAGATATTATGAAATGTCCTACTCGTATACGACGTACGTAAATGTAGCTGAGTGCCGCGGCGAGGAACGTGGCCGAGCCGACCACGCGGACGGAACACGCCGTCGGGTCCTCCTCTGCCTTCAATTATGCCACATAATATTTTATGTATCATACTCGTGAACAAAAATTATTTACGGTTGTCATACGGCTCGCTAACTCTTTCGTGTATGATCGTAGATTTAACTCGGTCATGAAATGTTTGTTGTTAATACATTTCGGACCCGAGAGTTCACGATGCGTAAAACACTCCATAAGAAAAAACGGAACCTGCCTGTACTTGCTTCACATCAAACTGCATTCGACTGCCAGAGTGATAGCAATTCACAAACCGGGCAGCGTGTTTCCTTTCCCATCTACAGTAGGAGGCATCATTGCGTCGAAACACGCAAGGTTTGTTAAGCTAATTTATTTCCGAATCCGTGTTCAATACGAGACACGCGTCCCCCAATCGTGAACGAGTTTGTAACGGGAACCTTTTTTTTTAAATACGTGTTCAATACGAGGGATGGCGCTCGAGTTCGCAAAGAAATGCACCGCTCGGGTCTCGCTACTTTTTTTTAGTAGCATTTTTGGCAGAACCCAGCACCGACTCGGAACACTCCAACTTCACCTAGCCTTGTCGCTACTACTCCAAGAGTGTGTATTATTGAGATAGGCTACATCAAAAGGCGAAACGTGAACCCGATAATGTCATTTTACAAGTTTCATATAGAAGATATCGATTTTTTTTTGGCATTTTTTTACGTAAGTTGCGTCTGGAATATCAGAGTCATGTTGTAGATAAAAATAAAAATAATCCTCGTAAGCTCTGGAGATCAATCAAGTCTCTTTGCAATCTATTTACTAATAAACAAGCCCCAACTGAATTACTCTCAATGACTGACAATGATGTCTCTGATATTCCAAAACAGTCGCTTGATATTTTAACGATCATTTTTCTTTGTTGGGTAGTTTCAACGACTAGCAAATCGGATACTTATAGAAATTAATAAATCTGAAGATTACTTGGCAAAAGCTGTCCCGTTAAGAATACACAGGTAAACGCATTTTTTATGGCTCCTACGGACTACGAAGAGGTTATAAAATATATATATAACTCCCGGCATATATGGTCTCACTAATTATTTAGTAAAATTTATTAAAAATCAAATTGTTCTTTGGAAAATTATAGGCCTATTTCTCTTTTTCAAAATTATTGGAAAAAATTGTAAATGTAAGGTTGTTAAAGTTTTTGGAATCAAATATTTTTTTATCATCCAGACAGTTTGGGTTTCGTCTTGGCAAGAGCACTGAAGACGCAGTTACTTTGCTGACTTCGATAGTAGCCTCTAAATTGGACAATAAGCAAAAATGTGTTACTGATTTCCTTGACCTAGCAAAGGCTTTTGATACTGTCTCGCCTTTAATTCTTATTTCAAAATTTGATAAAATTGGTTTAAGAAGAGTAGCCGGTGACTGGTTCAAAAGCTATTTGCTGGCGACAAAAACAGTGCGTCAAAATTGGAGACGACGTCAGTGGGACTCAGTACGTTAATTTCGGTGTACCACAGGGCAGAATATTAGGTCCAACGCTTTTCAATTCTTATATTAATGATATACACGATGTGCTGTTTGATAATGCTGAGTTGGTGTGCTATGCTGACGATACAGTAATTATATTTCACTACATCGGAAAAATCTATTGAATACGCTGAGGCGGGCTTGTCAAGTTTGGCTAGCTGGCTGCAGAGAAATCTGCTAACTCTTAATACCAAAAAACTGTAAACCTATGTTTTCACAAAACAGCGTTTTCATCTCCAGTTTTACATGTAAATCTTAAACTGCATAATCCTAGTTGTACCAAAAATACGTGTAGCTGTGATATATTGAGTAGGGCTAAAACTGTCAAATATTTGGGTGTTATTTTGGACGAGAATATGAGTTTCAGAAATCATTAAGTTGCCCTCTCTGCACGCGTTCGAAAGGTTATTAGTATAATGAAGAATCTTCGTGACGTGGCTCCCCCAGATATTCTGTTGTCTGTTTATTTCGCATTGTGCCAATCACTTTTAAATTATTGTATTATTTGTTGTGGTAGTGCAGCCAAGACATTCATTATTTTAGTAGAAAGAGCACAGAGGTTTGAACAAACAAAAAAAAAACAATATAATAAGTACAATAATACGTAGTAGTATTGTGTAAGGAACCCTGGATCTCACACTAGGTGAATTCCTGTGTCGTGAGAATCCAGTTCCTTCCTTGGTGGTAATTACATCTGTTCAGCAATAAACTTAGAGCAAAAAAGGAGAAAAAAACTATAAATGTAACAATAGTAGGTAAAAAAAATTTAGCAAAAAATAAAAATAAGAAAGACAAGATAGGGATACACCTATTGGAAATAGCCTTTATCCACCAATACCAAAACAGGACCTAAGCATAAGATATGATGGTGCGAGTGTAAGTGAGTGTGTTACGTGAGAGTTTGTATATTGTTAGGTGAGGGTGTGTTTGTGAGAGGAGGGAAGATGATGCGTTTTTAACAATTTCGGGGTCCGAACCCACGCGGTGGCGAGGGAACAGACCCCTCAGGATCACAAAGCAGTTGACATAAATGCTTCTGTCTGTGCGTAGTCAAGGGAGGCGAGCCAGTATGCGAGTTTGCGCTTACAAATGAACTTGGATGTGTTGAGCAGATCAATAGACTTATCCAGCTTCTGATATAAGAATGGTACCATAAACTGGTATGCTCGTTGTGTGAATGATTTGCGAGTGCGAGGGAGTTCCCAAATATTGCGCCTGTTATGTGGAGTGAGGGTAAGCAAAGCTGTCTTATGGAATCGCAAAGTAACGGCTTGAATGTAAAGTTGCCTTACTGTAAGATATTTTACCTCATTGTATAGTTCAGTCGTTGGATAGCGCATTGGTTTTTTGTGTGCAATTTTTAATATTTTTTTTATTTATTTATTCAATTAGAACGGCATAACGCCAATTATACTAATGATATAACATTCATTTTCTAACAAATTGTAATAACAGGAAAATGTAATCAATTTATGTCATGTATGTCAATATATGACAAGATAAAGATGTTATGTTATGATAATTACAAAAAATAAGTCAAAAGTTAATCAAATTACAATGATAAAAATAGAATTAGATGTCAAAAATAGATTATAAAAAGTACACAAAAATAACAATTACCAAAGCGATACATGAACGAAAACATGAAAGTCAATTAATATATTAAAGGAGGGTTATGAGTAGTCACTATTCATTATACATTTTCTCACAAAAGTGTAAGCACTCAGACATCAATACCCTCCAGTCGTCGTCAAATACATCGCACTTTGGCTGTGCGTTTAGCATGTCGTTGAGCGCACCAAGAGATCGCGGCACCGGTGACGTAGCATGCGCTACGGTTCTGCACCTAGGGAGAGCAAACAGCTTGTGCCCTCTACCCCGGAGGTACTTATCGGGAACAAACAAGGAGGATAGCTGGCTACAGAGCTCCGGTGCATCAATTCTTCCTCGAAGTATTTTGCACATTGTTGCCAGCTGGTCATAAGATCGTCTAACTTCTAATGAGTTATATCCCAGTGATCCCAGCAAGAATTTTGTAGGATACATAAACGGATAATACCCATACAAACGCTTGTACAAATACCTGAGGAAAGCCTTTTGAACCTTCTCCAACAAAAGGGTATACTTGCTCTCATGCGGATGCCAGACGCAAGCGCTTGCTTCGAGTTTACTACGCACTAGCGCACTAAAAACAAGCTTAACAGCGTCGATATTGAGCATATCTCCAGAGCTACGCAACACAAAACCGAGACGTTTGTATGACTCTCTTGCCACCGCAACTATATGGTCATTAAACGTCAGCTGTCGGTCGAATACCACACCCAAATCTTTAACCGCAGTTACCCGAGCAATTGCTTGCTGGCCTAGCTTGTATTGGAACTCGATTGGGTGTCGCATTCGACCGAAAGTCATGACGTAACACTTTGAGCAGTTTACTTCCATCTCGTTCTTAGAACTCCATCCGTGAGTGGAATCAATATCCTCCTGCAGCTTCAAACAGTCCGCCGGCGTATTGATTTCTCGGAATACTTTGAAATCGTCCGCATAAAGTAGACACTCGGAGTGCTCTATAACTGCTGGAAGATCGTTGACCATGTAATTAAAGAGTAAGGGCCCGAGCACCGACCCCTGACTGACTCCTGAAGGCGTGTGATAGAGCTCAGATTCGTACAAACCATGTCGGACGTACTGTTGACGGTTGCGGAGATAGTCAGCAAATAATTTAAGTAGCATTGGGGAAAACCCCAACGCGCTGAGCTTCTGTAGTAAAATAAATAAATATGAATCGTTGAGCACGCTCCAGTCTGAGAAAAAGAGTCTTAGTAGCAGACCCCCAGCACACTATGCAGTACTTTAAAATTGATTGGCATAGAGCTTGATACACAATGTTGATTGTGCTGGGATCGGCCACCGAGCCAAGTTTTTTTAAAACATGTGTCATTTTTCTCACTCGAGCGTATAGGCTATTGATTTGGGATTCCCATTTTAAGTGTTGGTCTATGATTACACCCAGATATTTGATGGTAGCTACGTGTTGAAGCTCTGCAGACGAGCATGATTGAGTATGCGAAACGTCACATGAGTGGAGTTTTAGATTGACAGTGCTGGGCTGGGTCCGTTTAGTGATTGAGAAGGCAATGTATTTAGATTTAGTTGCATTTAGTGTCAGTAAGCTGTTTTGAAGCCAATGCGCTACCCGCGATAGTCCCTTCTGCGCTACATCAATAACCTCTGCCCGGCTTTTGCCTTGGAAGACTATGGCTGTGTCGTCAGCGAAAGTAAATAACTGTGCCTGATCGACCTTGAGCTGGCAGAGGTCATTAATATACACGAGAAAGAGGGTAGGTCCAAGGACACTTCCTTGCGGAATTCCGAAAGAGACTGGGGCGTAATCACTAAAAAAATTTGACACGCGGACCCTTTGTTTTCGTTCTGACAAGTATGAGCGGAACCAGTTCAAAGTTGTCCCTCGTATTCCGTGTAACTCAAGTTTTCGCAGCATAATTGACCAGCTGACCGTGTCAAAAGCCTTAGCCATGTCTAAAAATACAGCAATACTCTTTTGACTCCGATCCAGGCTCCCTGTCACGCAGTCCACTAAACCTACAACAGCGTCGTCGGTTGACTTCTTTGCCCGAAAGCCAAATTGATTAGGAGAAAGCAAGTTTCTGCTTTCCAAGAATCCCAGTAGTCTTTTGTTTACGACTTTTTCAAGAATCTTGGAGAGCGATGGAAAAAGAGAGATGGGACGATAATTTGACACAGTTGATTTATCACCAGATTTATATATCGGGCAAATGTCGGCTGTCTTAAAACAGTTTGGAACAACTCCCTGGGACATACTTAAATTACATAAATACCTATGCAATAAGATGAGCCAAAACATGGCATGCAGCTTTGAGTAATTTGTTGTCAATCTGGTCACTTCCAGGGGCAGAACCCACTTTCAAACCAGATATTATCCTAGAAATTTCAAAACCATCCGTAGGTGCTAAGAACAGCGAATCAGAGGGACTATTTTCAATAGTTGTAGAGTTTGCTGGCTGTGCTTCAGTCGTATTGAGTGAAAGTAAGGTCTTTTGAGGTCCGTGCTTAAAGTAATGATGAAGAAACAGCTTATGTTTCCGACTAAAGATGTTTTTAAGGAAAGTGGAGTCCTAAGTGTGAGGCAACTATTTATTTACAAGTTAGCAATGTCTGTACATAGGTCCACATCAACAGATAAAAATTACGACGAAAACCTCAAAAAGAGGTGTTACAAAATTCCTTTCCCACTCGTCCACACATCTTTTGCTAGTCGATTTGGTGGTTTTATCAGAGCTCACGCCTACAATGTCTTGAACAAGCACTGTAATCTCAAAGAATTGACAATTCGTGAAGCTAAAAGGTCACTTTACAATTTTTTAAATGCACTTGATTATTCGGAGACTGAAGACTTGCTAAAAGTTATATCTTGGTTTTACTTTCGCTATGCCATTTATTCCTTCTTTGTAAATGTTTTTGGGAGATAGATAGAAATTGGTTTAAAATATCAACTTTTTTTAAGCAGAGCATTAAAATACAATTGGACATGTTCATTTTATTACTATTCAATACTCAATACTCAAATGTTTATTGCGTCATATGTACAGTACATGCATGTGGTGGTAAAAAAATTGTGGTTATTACATATGGCCCTGTAAGGGCATGGCAAAAGTGGCAACGGAACGTTCCATTTCCAAGTCGTCAAATTTGTCGTTAAAAATATCATGTAATCTATAGTAACACTTGATTTCTAGTATATTCTTTAGACATTTTATAAAAGTGTAATTTTGTTCCAAGTCCTTTATGTCATTTGGCAGCTTATTATATATTTTTATAGCCATTGAGTGTGGGCCAGCGCTATGCATTTGTAATCGAGATTTAGGTTCTACAATTTTGTGCCTGTATTGAGATCTGATATTCCATGGAGTCTTCCGAGGTTTGTCTGCAATTTTTTCGAAGAAGTCATTGTTATGTATTCGTGTATAAGTGTATGTAGAAAGGTATTTACTGTGTTATTTATTGTAACTTTTAGTGTAACGATAATTTTGTATAAAAAAAAAGTAATATTGTTTTAGAATATTTTCATAATATTTGTTGCAAAATTTCATTTTGGTAAACATTTAATTTATGAAAATAGTAAAATTATTTAAGTAATAAAAATAACACAAAGAACAAAATAAATAAAGTAGCGAGACGCGAATGGTACATTTATTCATGAATTCGAGCTTCATAACTCGTATTCCCGTGCGCGATTGGAGGCAATGCTGCTGCCTTCTACTGTACACGGGAAAGGCAATACGCGACCGGCCGGCTCGACGGGCCGGGTGAGCGCGCTGGCCAGCTCAGCTGACGCCCCCCCCCCCCCTCCCCCCCGCAGCCCCCGCGGCGCGCGCGCTGGCCGCGTGTGCGTGTGGTCGGCGCGCTCGGCCGCCCCCGCCCGCGCGCCCCCCTCCGCCCCCGCGCCCGCGCTGGCCGCGCTGCTCCCCCCCGCGCGCGCCGGCTCCCCCCCGCACCTGCTCGTGCTCGCCGGGGAACACCTGCACGTGAGTCCCTATTCCATTTCACCATTTTCTTTCTTCGACTTATTTTGCCAACTTATTATAATAGGTTGGGGAATAAGTTTCTTCGCATTATTTAAGAAAATTCAAAACATTTTTTAAAATACTTTATTTACATTTTACTAAAGTAAGTAGGTACCATTTTGTTCGATAACTTTGCCATTTTGTAGGTAGCTTCTGATAAAAATACCGCGACAAGTGGTTTTGGCAGTCCTTTTGAAAAGACCGAAACAGGTGGAAATCTAAAGGTGCAAGGTCAGGACTATACGGCGGATGCTTTAACACCTTCCAGCCAAATTCTCTTAATTTTTGCTGAGTGGCTAATGATGTGTGAGGTCTCGCGTTATCATAAAGAAAAGCCACATCCCTTCTGTTGATTAATTCCGGATATGCCGATCTTGATCCACTTTTTCAAAAATGGCAATCATTTTTTCCGTTATAAGGCGTCCGAGGCGACGTGCATCCATGACATCAAATTTCCGGATTGGAAACGATCTGTCTAAATCTTAACGTAATGCCTAAATGTAATATTACAGATGGCTAATAGGTTATGGCATGGTAGGAAGTTTTGAACAGGGGATTAATAGGAAAGTTGACTGCCGGGAATGGGAGGAGTGAAAGTTTAACGAAGCTACAAAGAATGCATGGCAGATTAGTTTGTGTTCTTATCTCTTGTGAAAAAGTCAGTCTGTGGAGTTCCATGAGTGTTAGAAATAAAGAGTGGTCTGCATTCTGACCTAGTTTACTGTAAAATCTGTCGACTAGAAATTTCCACAACCTATGGAGTATTATATTACCATTATATTACAGTATTTAAGATATAGAATATGACATGATAATTTTGGAATTTTGACATAATTATTATGTACATATTTGTTCTGTCATGACATTTTAAGTGTTTGAACTTTAATTATCAAAATAAAGTGGCCAAGTGCGAGTTGGACTCGCCCATGAAGGGTCATCGCCCGTTGCAGCAAGTAACATAATAATATACAACATAGTACCTACACATAGTTCTTGTAGTTCGTTGTAACTTTGATCGAAGTTTTAATAATAGTGTATTTATGACGTACTAAAAAAAAAAATATGTGTGCGCTTAAAACCGCACGGCAGAAGTGAAAACTAAAATAAGAAATACTTAACTATATAATGACTACTAAATAATTTTAATTTAAAACTTTTACGGCTGAATGATTAGTATCCATGGCCAAGAATAAATTTAAAAAAAAAATACGCGGGTCGAAAATGCCGTTTAAAACTCGCAAGTTTTTAGTGTTTGCTATTTAGTTATGTCATATTTATGTATTTCGCTAAAAATGCATAAATATGTTGTGTTATAGTGTATTTGTGTAAGCACCTTCTTATGAAAATGGGTATCATTTTGTGTGTTTACGTAGTGTAAGTGCTGTGATAAAATATTACACCCATAACTTTTTTGCAATGGACGTGAAATGCAAATTTAACATTTCGTAACAGGTTCAATTGATGTGGTAAGTACCCAGAAGTTAATGTCGTGATAAAAAGTTTAAAAATTCGCCAGTTTCAGCGAGAAAGTCGCTAAAGTGTCAACTCTGGTAGTGAGCAGCGAGAGAGAGTAAGAGTATGTATTGTCCCATATCCTCCTCTAACAATTATCTTTCTCGGTCTGGCACGTTTGTTGACCACATTATCTTTCTCGCTCTAGCATCCCGAGTTTACCCGAAATTTCTTATCATATCCGAGCGTGATGATCACGTGATCACGAGTCCATTTCACAGCCCACGAAAATTCTGTCTATAGCGCGCCTAAAGAAGTTTTCACTTCAATTATTCATCAGATCGAGTTCAAATCAATTTTCGTTGGTAGTTTGCATGGTAATGTACATCATATATTTTTTTTAGTTTTTTCATTCACTTACTTTAGAAGTTAGAATGGGGGGGACACACATTTTACCACTTTGGAAGTGTCTCTCGCGCAGATTATTCGGTGTAGACAAAAAATATATTAGAAATCTCAACAAAGATAAGCTTTGAAGAAAAAAAAATTTTGAGTTTCAGTTCTCAGTATGGGGGGTAACCCAAATGTTTATTTTTTTTGTAAAAATCTTAATGCGGTTAACAAAATACATCTACTTACCAAGTTTCAATAGTGTAGTTCTCATAGTTTAGGCAAAAAGTGGCTGTGACATACGGACGGGCAGACAGATATGACGAATCTATAAGGGTTCCGTTTTTACATTTTACGGAACCCTAAAAACCATTAATATTAAAAAGAACCAAAAACACAAGCACCCAAAAAGAATAAAACTCAAAGAGACGAAGAACGACAAAGAACGTCAAGTCTATCAGAAATTATCACTATTTTCTATCACACAACCACAGTAAAAACGTATCAGGTCAAACACAAATCAAAGAAACAATAAAAATAGGTAAAAAAACTTTTTAAGTTAAACGGTTTTATGTTAAACATACATTGCAATGTTGAAGATAAATGTACTAAAAACCAAAAAATTATTAAATAGATACAGTCGTGGGAATTATAAACATATGCATAGACTAGACTAAAATAAAACCGTGGGGCACTTCAATTGTCTACAAATTATCGACTTAATGTGCGATAGAAGAATCGTTTAATTCGTCGTTAGGCAGTTGGCCCGCAGACGGTGAGGAAATTACTTACTATTTTCTTGCTCATGGAAATTCCAATAGTTATACACTCCATGTAAATAAAAGAGATGTTTCAACTAGTTTATCGTTGGACATTCACACTGCTGGCTGGCGAGGAATCGTTTCACTGCTCGTAGTTTGTCTTTAATCGACAAAACATATGATAAAAGTACTACTCGCTCACCACTATGAAACCCTAAAACTCGCTTATAATCGAGCTTGCTAGCTTGTTTCCACATTCTAGCCCTACTTATCACACGTCCGTCGTTGTCGGTTGAACAACTGCCTAATTATAGTGTAATATTACAAAACAAACATTTTAATCAACGATTGTAGACAATTGACTTGCCCCACGGTTTTATTTTAGTCTAGTCTATGCATATGTTTATAATTCCCACGACTGTATCTATTTTATTATTTTTTGGTTTTTAGTACATTTATCTTAAACATTGCAATGTATGTTTAACATAAAACCGTTTAACTTAAAAAGTTTTTTTACCTATTTTTATTTTCTAGTTTTTAGTTTTTATTTCGCATTCTGTTTAATTCATTTAGTGCTTCATTATTGCAAGGTTTCTTGCCCGTTAGTTTACTGCAGTCCAACTCCTCTATACGTAGTCCCTGCAAAGATCTTATTCTACTAAGAGCCACGTAGGCTTGACCTTCTTCAAACAGTTTCGCACCTAAGTATACGACTGCGTGATCCACAGTGCTGCCCTGCATTTTATGTATTCCCACGAGTAATGGACATTTAAACGGTCGAAACCCCAGAGGTCCAATAAAGGGGCAAGGCTGTGTACAACAAGATGCGCCTGAGTCTTGAGGGGAAAACGCTAACGACATATCATTTTTATCCACCCTAATGCCATACAGTTCTCGGCGCGTTTTAATCTTTCACCTTAGCTTGGGTGATGTACCGCTAACGACGTATCATTTTTTTAGCCACCCTAACGCCACACAGTCCTCAACACGATACAAAATCTTGACTTGGGTGGTGGATTCAGGCTGGATTAATCAGATACCTAAATTACAGATTCAATTTCTAAGTTTAAATCTTATTATTATACGCCATTTAGTGGCTGCGCCCATCTTAAATATTGAGGTTGTATAGTGTATTCTTGTCACTGTATTCTTCTTGTCAAGGCCTTTTATTTGATACCCATGTTGATGGGATTGATAAAACCTAAGTTATCCGCCATTTTGTAGAGGCCGCCATCTTGGATTTCAATTTTTTATAGTATTGTATTCTGCTTGTTCTATAACTGAGTCTGACTGACACTCGTCTCTGATAAAATGATCCACTGGGATATTTTCGATGTCATTGCAGTCTTCGATTAGCAATTCTGGCTCATTTCTTTCATTTTCCGTGTCTGAATCAGAAATTTGTTCTAACCATTCCAAGATGTTTCGGTTTAGTCGTTCATCAGACATAATAAAGCCATAAAAACAAAAAGAATTAATTTTATTAAAAATTACGTAAACACCTAACAGCGGTCACCATGACCGCAAACAAAATATAATTACCTGTAACTCTTGAACGCGCAAACGTGTGAAACGATCGAGCGCTCATTACGTACTGGGGAGCAAGGGGGTAAAGTAGATGAACTTACAGATGCATAGCTCACATAGTAACGGAATAATCAAAAAAATAAAAACCGCTGGAGTCACTGTGATCGCCGTTAGGTGGTTAAGGGTTAAAATGAGGTCGCATAATTTCATCCTGCGGTATTTTAACAATAGCACGGACGGCTCGCTTTTGTACCTTGGGAACCTTGATCTATTAAGGCGCGTAATGGAATGGTGAGTCCATTTTTTGTGGCTTCCACCACTGCTCAGCTGTTGCCGATAACGTTGCACCATGCTGCTTCGTCTTCAGATTAGATGATATTTTAGTATTAACGTGTACTTCGTCTTCTTCTACTACATGTTGTGAAATGCATGGTTGTGCTTTAGTTTTATGCAGTTGTGAATGGTGACGTCTGGGGCAGACCCGACAAGACATTGGTAGCTTCCATTTTGAAACTAAATGTCCTGAAGCTAAGCAATTGAAACATAGCTTTTTGTTCTTCAAATACTCTGTTCTTCCCATTGGTTCTAAGGTGTTAAATTCCCTGCAGTGGCAAAGTGTGTTATTTTCATTGCACATGACGCATACTCTTTTGTTAGTTGGGATGGCAACGTGGCACAATCTATCTTTTATTGGTTGATTTTGATTATTGCTGGCAGTCATGACAAGCTCAAGTGTGCGAAACTTGGTTTCCATAAGCCTTCTGAGTAACTTCCAAGTGGGTAATTCTTCGGCAGTTCCTTTATCGTCTCGGTCGCTTACATATTGTTCCCAGTCTTTATGAGTTTCTGTATCTAATTTCTGTACTATAGTAGATCCAACGGTTTATTTTGTTTTTGACAGCACCAATAGAACGTAACTGCGTCATGTTACGCAAAAGTTCACTTTTAAATGCAAGGTTTTAAAAATATGACAACTGCTTAAATTTGGTCCTTGATCCCGTATAATAATCATCTTTGACAGATTGAGTCCATAGGTGCAGTAGTTTTTTTATAAATTACATAAAACAACAAACGTTTTTAAAAAATTACGTTCTATTGCTATCAACATCACCCATAGAACGTAAATTTCTAGTTCTAGGCTAGTCTCTAAGTAATGCAATTTCTGTTCGTCACTTAGTGCATAGGAGACATGAAAAGATCCTTGAAGGCCGGCCACTGTTCATAACAGTGAATACAGGAATATGTATTTTTGGCAGGTGTACTTATTCACTTTGGTGGTTACAAGCGCTGACGCCATGGTGAGGTTCTTGTGCCCGTTCTGAAAACGACGCGTTTGCGTCTTTCAATTCACATTGTAGTGTGATGTACAGATCTTCGAACGAAGAGTACTCGTCGTCGTGAAAATAAGGCATACTTTCTTTTTGCGCTTTAGATGTCGTGAGCTTGACTAATTCATCGTGGCTTTTTTTTAATCCCATCCCAATATTCGTTGACTAAATTAATGCGAGTTTCTACGTAACTCTTAGTGATTCGTGATCTAGAAGTCTTCTTCCAATTAGTCAATGCCTTCCGCAACATATTTATATTGTCTTCTAACGTTGCGATCAACTGTTCTTGCTCGGTAGTCAAAGTTGTCATAGAATGTATCTGGAAACAAATTGGCACTTACTACGTTCCACTTAACGGACCTCCTTTCTTTACCGAGCTTCTTTTGTTCTCGCTTGAGTCGATCACTGGTAAAATCCGGCGATATTGCGACCAATATGTTGATGTGTTATAGAGTAAGATCCCAGAGCTGCCAGACGTCACCTATTTTCGGATGAATTAAATGTGGACGATTGAGAAGAGTTAGTAAGTACTAAGAACACATGCTTACTCGCTAACTTGCTTAGACGGCCAATTTTGAGATATGGGGTAATGAATGTTAAAAATTATATAAAAATTATTAAATTATGTAATAAACAAACATTACTTACTTCACGTATTTTCTAATAATGGTGGGTCATGTATATTTGTAAGACGTGATGTCAAATGCATCGAGAACTTAGACTTGGTGCAACTATCAGTAGAAAGGGTTCTTGAAATATCCGCTGTTGACTTGTTAGAAATTAATATTACTATTATTTGTATTTATCCCACAAATTTAATTAGTGCGGCGCAATTTTTGATATCCTTAGAACGATTGCTCAATAAGATTAACCAGCTATTAGGCATTGTATGTATTATTGTAGGTGACTCTAATATAAACTCCTTGAAATTCGACTCCGAATCAAAAAATTTGGCTGAGGCTCTTGCGGTTCATGGTATGGTGAATCATGTCGACTTCCCCACCCGAGTTACGGAGACCACATCGAGCTCATTAGATCACCTTTATACGAATATCGCTGGTAGTCGAATTAGGGCGTGGCCATTGACAACAAACCTAAGCGATCATTACGCTGTCAAAGCAGAAATATTACGGGACTGTGAGTTACCAAAAGGAGACTATAAGTATGGTAGGATTTTTAATGATGACAACAACACGAACTTTGTCACATCTATTGGCAGTGTTGATTGGGAAACGGTAATGAACAAAGGAGTGACATTGACTGAACTAACGACTTTAATTACAAATATAATTAACAATAAATTCGAAATCTGTTTCCCTTTGAGGAAATTATTGACCAGAAACAGAAGTGACTCATCTTGGGTAACCCAGGATGTAAGAATGTTAAAATCATTACTCTTTGACATTATCGAAATCGGTAAATGTAATCCAAATAATTCAACAATTAATCAATGTATCACTGACATAAAAAATAGATATGCCATTTTAATGAAGAACGCAAAATCTGCGTTCTACTCAAAAAACATTATTAACGATTCGAACAGAACAAAAGCTATGTGGAACATAGTAAATACCGAAAGAGGCCAAAATAACTCTGTGCTAATAATAAATGTTACTGATGTTATTCTAGATTCAAATGGCCAAAAATTCGATACAAAATAAAGTGGCCAAGCGCGAGTTGGACTCGCCCATGAAGGGTTCCGTTGCAGCAAGTAACATAATATACATAGTACACATAGTTCTTGTAGTTCGTTGTAACTTTGATCGAAGTTTCAATAATAGTGTATTTATGACGTACTAAAAAAAAGTAGCCAAGTGCGAGTTGGACTCGCCCATGAAGGGTTCCGTTCCAGCAAGTAACATAATATACATAGTACACATAGTTCTTGTAGTTCGTTGTAACTTTGATCGAAGTTTTATTAATAGTGTATTTATGACGTACTAAAAAAAAACTACTCATCAGATCGAGTCCAAACTAATTTTCGTTGGTAGTTAACATGGTAATGTACATCATATTATATTTTTTTTAGTTTTTTCATTCTCTTACTTTAGCAGTTAGAGGGGGGACGACACATTTTACCACTTTGGAAGCGTCTCTCGCGCAAGTTATTCAGTGTAGACAAAAATTATATTAGAAACTTCAACATCATTTTTTAAGACCTATCGATAGACACCCCACACGTGTAGGTTTGATGAAAAAAATTTTGAACTTCAGTTCTCAGTATGGGGGGCACCCCTAATTTTTTTTTTTTTAAACTTTTGTAAAAATCTTGATGCGGTTCACAGAATACATCTACTTACCAAGTTTCAACAGTGTAGTTCTCATAGTTTCGGCAAAAAGTGGCTGTGACATACGGACGGACAGACAGACAGACAGACAGACAGACATGGCGAATCTATAAGGGTTCCGTTTTTACGTTTTACGGAACCCTAAAAACTAGCCCTGAACCACATGAACGCCAGGTTCCTCGGCGCGGTCGAGGCCTGCCAGGCCCCGCGCGCCGACGTCGCGCGCGCCCTGCGCTCGCTGCGCGCGGCGCGCCCGGCGGCGGACTGCTCGCTCCGGCTGCAGCCGTTCAGCGCTGACGAAGTGTATCGAATCATTACGTTGCGCATTCCACCAAAGGTCTCGAAAGATGTGTACGGGTTAAATATGAAACTTTTGAGAACGGCGGCGAGCCCTTTGTCTCCCGTACTGGCTGAGTTATTTAACCGATGTATGAAAGAAGGAGTCTATCCCATCTCACTAAAGTTAAGTAAAGTCGTTCCTATTTTTAAAGGGAAAGGTAAAAGGTCCGACACCTATGGGTATAGACCGGTTTCCATCATCCCTGCGATTGCGAAGGTCTTTGAGAACGGGTTAAGCAGTAGGCTGGTCGGCTATCTATGCGCAACAAACTCTCTCTCTGATAAGCAATATGCTTACAGAGAAGAGCGGTCAACGACGACTTTGACGAGAAAGCTCGTCCGCCACATAATGGAAGCACGCGACCGTAAGCCTAAATTGCAAGTTGCTGTATTATGCTGCGACCTCTCGAGGGCCTTCGACGTCGCTGACCACGCAGTACTAATTGCTAAACTGGAGCACTATGAATTGAGGGGTGTCCCGCTTTCCCTGTTGAAAAATTTACTCGAGAACAGGGCGCAGATTGTGGTCAGTGAGGGAGGCAAGGAAAAATCAGACCCACTGTCTCCCAAGATGGGCGTGGCTCAGGGATCATCTGTGTCGAATCTGCTCTTCTCCCTTCTTCTTAACGATCTGCCCGACGCGGTAACATCAGCCGAAATCCTAATGTATGCTGACGATGTAGCGGCCATAGTTACCGCACCGACCGTGGAGAAACTGGAGGAAAAACTCAATGAGGCCGCGTCACAGCTCTCCTTCTGGTTTGTCAACAACGGGCTAGTGTTGAATCTGAGAAAGACTCACTTTTTCCACGCGAACCTATCAGGTCACAAAATTAGGCCTCTAACTGTAAAAATAGGGTCTACGATATTGAACCAGGTGTACTCCACCACTTTCCTTGGTTTTGAGGTGGACGCCGAGTTAACGTGGGAGAGTCATGTGGACAGATTAAGAGGAAGACTCGGTGGTGCATGTTTTGCACTGCGGCGAGTGGCACAGGTTGTGCCCGTAGACGTGGCACGAGTTTGTTACTTCGCTACGGTGCACTCGCTTGTTCAGTACGGCGCCGAGCTGTGGGGGAGGTGCGCGGAATGGAATAGAGTATTTCGGCTTCAAAAACGTGCCATCCGGGCTATCGTGGGGATAGACGATGAGACTTCAGCAAAACCATATTTTAGAAGTCTGGGCATTCTTACACTACCGTCAGTTGTGATAATGCAGGTGGCATTGTTTGTGAGAATGAACCTGGACTCCTTCAAGGTCTGTGGTGTGAACCATCGCTACCCCACGCGAAGCGCAGGCATCCTTGCTACAGTGGGACGTACATTGTCCAAATCGGCAAAATTCACCCATGTGATGGGTCCAGACGTCTACAATAACCTGCCAGAACATGTGAGGGCCGCACCTAGTTTGTCCAATTTTAAATTTCGATTACAACGCTGGCTTATTGAGCAGGCGTTTTATGGATATGAGGAGTTTTATGCCTCGCCCTTATAAATCAATTTTTTATTATTATTTTAAACTGACATTTATTATTATGGTTATATAAATAATTTATTATTAGTATTATTGACATCGTATTGAGATTGTAATTGTTATTTATTTGACATTGTATTGTGCAAAGATACCTATTGTATGCCGAATTGTGTTTTATAGTTTGTGTATACTCACAATTTCTGACATGTAAATTGGTTTTATGAAATAAATGATTATGATTATGATTATAAGTGATTTTCACGTATGTTGTAGGCAATTTCCTTAAAAACAAGGTCCCAATACTCTCAGACACTTTCACTCGGCCGTTTTGCTTAATAACTCCAAAATAATAACTTAACCTCACCCAAATTCTCTTACTCCATTTGTAAATATGTTCGTCAGATAACTATTTTAAGGCTTTTTCCAATAAGACAGACCAATCTAAGGGGCCAATCATCCCTCTGAGGGGCTAAACTCAATTTAAAGTCAATATTTCCTAATGAATGTCTCACTCAGTCTCGCGCTCTTACCCATAGATGCATAGTTGAGTTTAGGGGCTGATTGCCACCTTAGATTGGTCTATCTTATTGGAACAAATTTCAACATAGTTGTCTGACAAACATATTTACAAATGGAGCATGAGAATTTCAGTGAAGTTAAATTATTACTTTGGAGTTGTTAAGTAAAACGGCCGACGGAAAGTGTCTGGGAGTATTGGGACCTTGTTTTTAAGGATATTTCCTACAACATACGTGAAAATCACTTTTTAGAAAATACGTAAGTAATGTTTGTATGTACCTTCATTACCCCATATCCCATCCAAAATTGGCCGTCTAAGCAAGTTAGCGAGTAAGCATGTGTTTTTGTTACTTACTAACTCTACTCAATCGTCCACATTTCATTCATCAGAAAATAGGTGACGTTTGGCAGCTCTAGGATCTTGGACGATTAAGGTTTAATATTGCTTGCAATGGATGGGAAAAAATAATATACCTACGTGTAGTTCACTGCAGGTTTCTATTGCGACTGCCGGTAGGTATATTGAATTTGAAGCAAACGTAAACATAAACATTAAAACTTCACCAATGTTTTTTTTTCGTAACATACGTATTGGCTTGACTGTGAGTATGTTAAGTAGCTATGACAGAAATAAATAAAAAACATAATCCTTCTTGCAGTCGGGTTAAAACAAACTAACCGCAATAATAGAAATGAGAAAAATTGCTTATCCGAAATAACACAAAATACAAATAAACTTAAATAGCATCGGACCTAGTGTATTACAGTACCTACTTATTCTAGCAGACAGGCAACGGGAGAATCAATGTCCAGAGACGCGCGCACGCCGGCGACTAGAGGTCTCGCTCCCCCACTCCTCGGGGACGAAGGTGGGAGAGTCCCGCTCGTGCAGCGAGTTATAATTTATTATTGTATTAGCCTATCTCATCCGAAAACTGAGCCTTTCTTGCCTCCTTCCTATGGTTTCTACCGAAAACTATTGTGAGCCAGTTCTTCCGAGCGTCAAGCTCGTCTACCCCCCTCTCTCCGCGCCGTCTCTCGTCCCGGCAGCCGCGCCGGGCAGCGCAGCACTGCGCCGCTACAGGTGTGATTCAGTTGAGAGGTACGAAGTGACTGAATAATTGTTACTATAACCACATACTTTAACTTTAAGGCATTCTGCGGACGGATCACTTCGTTTCGAATACGATCCCTCAGAGAAACTCCAAGCATGGCCCTTTCCATAGCTCACATGCAAGACGCGACGCAGTTAACGAAACGCTGTCCAGCCTAGCTGAATCCTTTTTATGACCTCACTTTCAAAATTGTGTTTCCTTATTTGAAATAACTACTAATAATATACTGATACTGGCAGTAAGATTGAAGGTAAAGTTGGGGCTGCTCGGACATGATGGGAGAAAGGCAGAGAAGTCTAGAACTCGCCAAAAACCTTCAAGCTTCACTCCGAACGCATAGTCTTTCAATCGGAACTTTATGCCCTTTGCCGGGCAACTCAAATACTGTTAACGAGTAAGGACCCAGAAGCGAATGTTTTGAGTGACTCCCGATTTTCATTGAAATTGTTAAGGAACTCAAAAACGACTCACCCTTTGGCAAAATGGATAATAGAAAACATTGGACATATTATACGAGTAGAAGGCAGATCTCTTTGTATTTTCTGGGTGAGAGCGTATGTGGGCACCGTATGACCGGAGGCGACGACAGAGCAGACGAACTAGCAAAGTCGGCGGCGCTCATGAAATAACTCGGGGACTACGAGGAGATGCCGTGCATTATAATAGTCAGGCAAAGCTATAACAACCTGTAATCTCTGCGTTGCGTGTTAGTGAAAACGATACAATTTCCATTAGGAACTTAATATGATTTGCAAAGTAATTTCCTCTCCCCCCCTCCACCTCCACCCCGCAGGAGTGGCGCAGCCGCAGCACGCCGCAGCCGGCGGACGAGAGCCTGCGCCCCGCGGACCCCGCACCCCGCGCCCCGCCCCGCGCGCGGCCCACTGGAGCGCGGCGCGGCCCGCTCGATCCCCGCTCAGTGGAGTCAGCAGCGCCGACCGCACGCACACACCGACATGACTAGCCTCGCCTTGCGCTCCCTGCGCGCCCTGCGCCCCCCGCGCGCCCTGCGCCCCCCGCGCCCCGCGCCCGCCCCCGCGCGCGCTGCCAGCCGCTCCTGCGCCGGCGAGGAGCCGCGCGCCGCCGCCGCCTGCCGCCCCGCCCCGCGCCCCGCCTGCCGCCCGCGCCCGCCCGCGCCCGCGCAGCGCGGCCTGCGCGTCACCTGCTGCGCCCCGCCCGCCGGCGCGCGCCCGCCCTGCGCGCCGCCCGCGCCCGGCCCCACTCTCACCTGCGCCGACCGCGCGGGGAGCGGCCGGCGCGCGCTCGCCCCGCGGGGTGCGCCGGGCGCGCCGGGCGCGGCGGGCGGGCGGTGCGCGCGCGGGCAGGACCGCGTGGCGCGCCGGCTGGCGTGCGCCCGCGCCGCGCGCCGCGCGCAGTACGAGCTGGAGGCGGGCGCGCGCCGCCCGGCCGCTCCGGAGCCGCTCGCGCCCTACTCGCTGGGCGAGGACCGCGAGTGCGCGCGCGCGACCGACGGCCGCGAGTACGCGCTCCCGTGCGCACCCGGGCCGGCGGCGCGCTGCGGGCCCGCGCGCGCGCCGCCGCCGCCGCGCTGCGTGCCGCTCGCGCCGGCCGCGCCCGCCTGCCGCGTGTCCGACGGCCGCCTCGACCCCTGCGAGCTGCGGCCGAGGGTGTTCGTCGACATCGACCGCGGGGAGCCCGAGCCGGCCCCGGCCGCGCCCGCGCCGGCCCCGGCCCCGGCCCCGGCCCCGGCGCCGCGCAGTCTCACCTCCCGCATCATGGACGGGCTCGGGCGCGGCAAGCGCGGCGGCGGCCCGTGCGGGTGCGGGGAGCCCCCGCGCCGGAGCCTGCACACGTCGGCCCCGGCGGCCGGCCCCGGCGCCGGCGGGCTGGCCGCGGTGCTGAGCGCGCGCGCCGCGCTGGCGGAGGCGGGGTGCGGCCGGGTGGCGGCGCCGTGCGCGGCCGGCCCGGGCCCGGCGCCGGTGCCGGCGGGCCGGCTGGAGCTGCCGGTGCCGCGCGGCGCGGACCGCGTCACGGTGTGCGTGTCGCTGGCGCCGAGCCCGGCGACCGGCCCGGCGGCCGGCCCGGCGCGCGCCGGGTGCCCGCCGGCGCCGGGCGCGCGCTCGCCGGCGTGCGGCGCGTCCTCCTGGCTCTCGTTCCAGTCCATCCAGCGCCGGTTCTCAGCGCGCCGGCCGGCGCCGGCGGGGGGTCAGACCTCCAACACCAGTTCTTGTGCCAGCGGCGGACCGCCTTCTCTCGGCTCGTGTGATAAACCGGCCTCAGTGACCATGTGCGGCGGAAGGAAGCCACCCGTCTCTCCATGTGGCGACAAAAAACCGTCCCCCGCCTCTCCGTGTGGTGACAAGAAACCGCCTCCTTCTTCTCCTTGTTGTGATAGAAAACCACCCCCCATCTCCCCATATGGTGACAAAAAACCGCCCCCCACTTCTCCGTGTGGCGACATAAAACCACCGCCCTCTCCCTCTCCTTGTGGCGAAAAAAACCCTTTCTCAGGTTGTGCTGAAAAAAAGACTCGTCCTAAAAACCCTAAAAAATGTTTTTCTGGCATAAACCTGTTGAATGAAATTATTTTAGTGTAAAAGTAGCGTTCGGGCCACGGGGCTGGCGTGCTGGTGTGTGTGTGTCTGTCTTGATACTATTTGTTTTGACGTAAATAAAAACTTCATAAATGCAGAGAGATATTTCATTGGTATACTAGCGGACCCTCACTGTTTTAAAATTCCACTGATCGTCTGATCTTGTTACGTCTCACGTGGTAGGTTAACATTTAGCAACAAAAATTGCTGCCGAGCTAACTGAGATTATATAATACACATTATGTGAGTTAAAAGCTCCGGTTACGATTCCTTGGCATTTTATCTCAGTAACAGTGTTTAACATTATGGCGTCAAAACCAGGAGCGCTGTAACTTTTAAGGTTTTTAATGATACCCAGTGTCCAAATTGTCCATACTGTTTGGCGCTTGCCCTTACTGACTGTACGGTAACGTACTCACGTGACCACAATAAGATAGAAACGCTAAGGCGAGTCAGCATCTCGATCGATAAATTGTTTATTTTATAAGAATTTTACTAACCTTTACTTTTTACAAATTATTTACATTTCAACTAACAAAATACCACCAAAGCTATTTCACAACTCTTTAACGTCATAGAACTATGTATATAAACAGCATTAATTTATTAAACAAAATATTCATCACTCAACTTGTGTTTGGATCACTACTCCACCTACACCTCCGAGAAGACAGGCTAACCAGGCAGCCTCGGGACTGGCAGCAACAGTACCAGTCCCTCATCACCACCAGCGGCAGGTCAACTTGGCGACCGCCAGCCGTTAGTCCCCGCTACTCGGGACGAACCAGCACCTCCGCCCGTGGTGAGTCAACTCGGCGACTACCACTCCGAACGCCCCGTACTGTGGACGTTCGGCTCACACTCGCGGTCGGTCAACCTGGTGACCACCGCTCGGACGCTCCCGTACTGGAGACGTCCTCCTACTGAACTACAGCACGGGTCCGGTCGGACTAGCACCGGACTCTGCACCATCACTACCCCGAACGCCCCGTACTGTGGACGTTCGGCTCACACTCGCGGTCGGTCAACCTGGGGACCGCCGCTCGGACGCTCCCGTACTGGAGACGTCCTCCTACTGCACCAAGGGTTCGGTCGGACTAGCACCGGACTCCGCACCACTACTACATCCAGGGCAGGCCATCAAGAGGAGGCCTGCCAAACAAGTCAGACAAGCGTTGAACAATACGTTGTTAAGCGCTTGTACTGACTTCTCTGCCAATTGTTAGTTTACCGACGCTTCGATAGGCTAGCAATTGTACACCCAGTATCTCTACACAAGCTGTAAAAGGTGACAAGTAGAGTGAGTTTTTGCAACGGGTTTTATACGATTGGTGTAGAGCTAGTTTTTCATGACATGATTTGTGATACCTTTACCTTTTTGAGAATGTTTGAGGCGTGTTGAGAACCAGTCTAGCAAGATCTTCATAACAGGTATCCAGAGAAATCCTGCGATTGCTCGCCGACTTATTTAGAAGTTATTAAACAGTTTTTTTTTTTATTTAATTTAAACACTCCACAGACTCCGGGGTCCTTGACCTTTGTCATTACAATAATATTTTTTTATTTACATAGATCTTGGATTAGGAGAAGAAGAGGAACATGAAAAGGGGGGGGGAGTAGGGGGGTGGTGAACATTTTAAACGTAATTCTAGTACTAGTCAGTCCGATTTCGTCTGTTGAGCCGATCACTACCGGTTAGGATTCCGATAGTAATCGACTCGACATCGTCTTTTGCCTAAGCCGCCTCCTCCTGGCCCAGAGCCTCCACTACGGCCGCATTTCTGTCTCTAATGGCCATCTGTAGGTTGAAATCTCGAATGGTCTTTGGTGATGCAGCCAACGGTCGCCGCACGAACCGACCGATGGCGTCGTCGGTGTCGTCAGCGTAGTATGTGAAGGTCCCCGTGTGCCATGAGATTGCTACAACCGCATGGGACACGCTCACGTGCAGCTTCATGTTTGCCTTAGTTTTAATTACGATTACCGACTCGTATGTCAATCCCTGCGCTTCATGGATGGTAAGGATGCGTGACCCGGTGCCCGACCCGTAACCCTGGTTTGTCAGGGTCTCCTTTTCCTCTTGAGTATGCACTAAAAAGAAGGTGTTGGTTTGGGTGCCGGGTATTTGCGCTCCTTTATACCTTCTCTGCTCTAGGGACTTTGTACGGGGAACTGAGGAATACATACCTGAGTATATTTCCCTCAGCGCATATGCAACATCCATCGGGTTGCGATGTGTGCAGAGCAACTCCTGGCTGATCTTTGCTACCAGGTTCGGGCGGCGATAGCTCATTTTGAAGAGATTTTCCCTATCGATGTATGGCAACTGATTGACGTCTCCGATGAGGACAATTTCGCCAACACCAGACAGCCGTGAGACCATCACAATGGCCCCGAAATGGTTCATGAGAGCCTCATCCACCAGGAGGCGGCTGAATTTCTCTTTTCCGAAACCATTTACCAGAGCAGAAGCCATAGTTCGCACCCTAGTTTTGACCAGGTTTCCGATACGGTGCGATAGCTTCTCCCTTAGATCTTTTGCTGCCTCAGTTGTTGTGGTGATGATACCGTCCTTGTCCACGTCGAAGTGTCTAATCACCCAAGTTGTCTTTCCACATCCTGGAACTCCGTTGACCCACTGTATTCTTGGTACCTCCCAATTTTCCCAACACGCTTTGACGTTTGAGTTCCCTTCAATGGACTTGGCCATCTCGAGGATCTTGTCGTCCAGCATAATCTTGGTGCATCGGGCGGTAACTACAATTGGGTCGTTTAGTGGTGTCGCATAAACGGGTCTTCCCGCGCGCTCTGTCTCACTCTCGTTCAGTGTCACGAAGCCATTTTCTGCACTGTAGGCTGCCATATACTGTCCTGTCATGGTTCCCTTGATGACCCGGGATGTGACATTATTGTAAATGGCTGCTTCGGCCTCCTCGAGATTCACCTTTAGGAGGCTTTCACTTCCTAGCCTATAGAACTGCATGATGTTTTCGCAGATCTTGAGGTTAACTAGTCTTGTTGCTCTCAGTATGGCTATGAATTCGATGAAGGCGTTACGTGCATGGCTCCGCGGCTCCGAAGCCGTGACATAGCGGGGCGGTTCAACCTGTCCCATGTCGGCTCTCGTTCGGCTCATTTGTTGCTGTGAAGCTGTTTTGAGGGTCCTTGGCGTTAAAAGGGGTGGTGCATGGGATGAGATTCGGAGTACGCTCCTTGCTGCAGTGTTGAAGGCAGCCTCGTAGGCCGTGTTGGTGCTTCGGCTGCCGCTTTGATGGACTGCGGCTTTTTCCGCGGCTGCCCTCTGCTGTGCTCTTTCGGAACCGGTTTGGTTGGTCGAACTAGGAACGGGGTGTCCCCAGCTGTCAGTTGCATTTGTTAGGTCGTGCGAAGGAGCTCTGAGGAAGTTCAGATTTTCTCCCCTATCTTCGTATACGACAACCTCATGATGTTTAGAGGCTTCAATGCAACGCAGCCGGTCTGCGACTTTCGCTCTTGAATATTCGATTGCCATCGCATCCACGCTTATCGCCCGGGGTGTTTCACCCGCATTTCTGCTTAGATGTGCAAGCAGCGCACTTGCCTGTGTGAAAGGCGTCCGACCTTCCGAGTATTCTATTAGTGCAATCGTTTTGTTTCTCGATCGCACCAACCGAAATCGGTGGCCGTCTACCTCGCACACTGGCATAGCGTCGAAGGTTTTCCGCTTTATTGTGACTTTTGCGGTACTCCCATTAAGCAGACAAGACAATCCCGGCGACAAACGGGCGCGTTTCCTTTCCCAGGCGAAGCAAAAGCTTATTCCGAATCTCTCTTTGTTGCTATCCATGAAGAGAGCCACTCCGTGGACACGGATCCCCGCCTCTCCTCGGTCTGCGTTCTCCAGTAGTTGTTGGACGGACATGCTCTTTGAGGAGCTATCTTGGACGGAGATTGCACCCGGCGTGGCGTCCACGGACAGTGGGGTAGGGTGTGGTGGTGAAGGTGGGTGTGTATTAGACAGTGGGGTAGGGTGTGGTGGTGAAGGGGGTTGTGTTTTAGAAAGTGTGGAGTTTCTTTTGGCCGCTATGCGGAATGAACTCTCCATGAAAGCCAGAAGCCGTGGTCTGCTATCTGGATCTGCCAAGACGTTGTGGAGATCTGAGATAACCAGCTTCCTGTCAATCATAGATTCGAGATCATGTCTTGCAGCCATGAATCGGGGACAGTCTACCAGCACGTGCCAGACATTCTCGGATTTTTCAGAGTCACACTCGCATACAGGACTGCTCTTAAGCTTAAATCTGTACAGGTATTCTGCTATTCCTCCGTGTCCCGTCGATGCTTGTACCTGGAAATGAGTCAGTTTCGTAGTTCTCATCAACCGATATGCGTTTGCTATAACGGGGAGGAACGTCTGAGTGACTTTTCCGGTGTCCGAGGTCTCATATCGATCCTGCCACTTCTTGACCGATTCTTCGCGGATTTTGCGTTTGACGTAGGACAAAGGGATCCCCTCGGCAGCACTCACGCGAGCACTCACGGAATCGCCCAGGGACTACCCTGGGCGATTCCGTGAGTGCTGCCGATTTGGCCAGTTTGTCAGCTCTTTCGTTGCCGACGGTGCCTACATGCGCTCTTACCCAGAAAAGACGAAGAGATCTCCCTTCAGCATTTATCTGTCCAATGTTTTCCTTTATGCACTTTGCCAAGGGGTGACTCGTTTTTGGATTACTCAGCAGCTCGAGTGAAGATCTGGAGTCACTCAGGACATTGACTTCTGGGTCCTTGCTCTTTAACACCATTTGAGTTGCCCGGCAAAGAGCATAGAGTTCTGATTGAAAGACTGTGCATTCGGAGTGGAGCTTGAACGTCAAGTTCTTGACCTCTTTGCCATTCTCCCACCATGTTAGAGCAGCTTCAACTTTACCCTCAATCTTAATGCCATCAGTATAAATTTGAGGTCCTTCTGGAAGATTGGAGGTGTCTTCTATGAGCTTGTACTCTACGGATGTCTGCGTGGACGGATGGGGTTTGTCCAAGTAGTTTACGTTCCGCTCGAGTTCTACTTCTGGTGGGAGGTAATCTTGGGAGAGGTTCTTTTTTACTCTGTACAAACTTGCTGCTTCCTGTATCCTGAGGTCCAGGGGGAGCAGACCTGAATGGGCAAGTGCTGATTTCAGAGAAACAGTACGGTACGACTTGCAGATTTTCTGGGCAAAACCTCTTTGGATCGCGTTTAAGTGCGACTTGTTTTCCTCGAAGTCTACTGCTTGTGCCCATACACTTGAGGCGTACATGATGATGGGTTCCACCACCGCGACGTAAATAGTTCTCGTGATTTCGCCATTTAATCCCCAGGTCACCTTCGCTGCACATGCGAGCTGTCTATAAATGTTCGCCACTTTTTTACATTGGGCGTTCACATGTGCTTTAAAGTTGAGCCGTCGGTCGATCATTAGGCCTAGCAGTTTGACTTCCTCGACCAGATCGAGCCGGACGCCGGACATGACTATGTTTGGAGTTTCGTACTTCAACTTATTTGTGAAAAGCATCGCGTTAGTTTTATGCGCTGCAAAGTTGAGTTTGTTAGTTTTACCCCATTCCACTGTCATGCTCAGCGCCCTGCTCGCTTGCTGTTCGATAATGGTCGGGCTGCCTGTAAATACGAGAACGACGTTAGGTTAGGTTAGGTTAGGTTAGGTTGGAGGACCCGCGTTAGGTTGGGGTGCGGGGTTCGGGAACCTCCACGTGGTGCACCCCGGGCATCACACAACAACTTGCCCCGGCGGCATCTTGTTGTGTGATGGCTAATCTCGGACGAGAAGGAAAGGGCTTCTACACGTGACCCGATAGGGCCGCGCGTAGAAGCCTAGATGGTGCGGGGTCCCCTGGGAACTGTCTGCTAAGCAGAGAGCTCCCAGGTGGACCAAAAAGGGGAGATCGTTGAGATGCTGTGCGTGGCGACATCTGGCGTTTTTCGCTGGATGTCGCGACGCACAGTAGCCAAATCTCAAGGTTCGGGGGTCGCCGAGGGGAGTGTCTGGCACGTGAGTTCGAGATCGCGCTGCTTACAAGGCGCGGTCTCGGGCTCGCGATCCAGGCATGGTCGGCGGGAGGCCGGCCGCTAGACCCCCACCCAGGGGAGCTATACCCTCAAATGTAGTATTTAAAATAATGTATAAAGGTGGTTTTAAAGGTTCTACCCAGGAGGGTCCCCGAGAGGGGGAATCCCTCCACGCTTCGGCGTGCTGCCCCACGTACTCTGGGGGGGGCAAAAACCACAGTGATGATCAAAACAACGAACACGGCTTGCGTACACATAATGACACCGATTGCACGAGGACGGGCGCTGAGGCGGGAGTATTGAGAGAGGCACGCGTGTTGCTCACGCGTGTCGAGACGGCGACGGCGACGGCGGCGAGCGACGGCGACGGCGGCGAGCGACAGCGACGACGACTCCGCCGGTAGTGGGAGGCTGGAGCTGTCGTTGCCCGCTCCCTCCAAAGGACGCTCTCGCAAGAGAAGCCTGGAGAGGGAGGGCTACGACAGCTGCCGCTCCCACTCCTGCTCCGGGTCCAGTGATACCTTGGAGGGCCCCACGGCCACCAAGGTACCCACTGCCCGGAGAGGGAGAGGGAGAGGCAGGGGCAGGCCGCCCACTACCGGCGAATTCGTCGGTTTGGCCAAATCGCGGGCCGAGCTCAGCCTCGCGAGGGCGGAAGAGCAGCGCCTGCTGCTCGAGGAGGAGCTCTCCGACGAGCAGCAGGCGAGGAGCGAGAGGGCGAGGTGCCTCTTTGCAAAGCGGCGGGAGGCCCCCGAGTTCGGCGGAGTTGACTCCGTCGAACTCGCCAGGGTGGTGAAGGACTCTGTGGCCACCATAACATCGGTGGCCACCAGGTCCGGAAACCTCAAGGGCACGTTCGTGCGCGCCTTGAAGGAGGCAGCAACTGCGGTTGATGCCTCCTTCAAGGAGCTCAACGAGCGTACGGCCACGGAGGAGGTGGCTCTCCTGAGGGAGGCCAATAAAAAGCTCATGTCGGAACTCGCTGAGATCCGACGTGAGCTTGCGGAGCTGAAGGCTGCTAGGGAGACTCCGGTCCCGGCAGCTGCAGTTCCGCCCCCTCCCTCTGGACAGTCGCCTCCTCTGGAGGACGTGATGCGGGCGGTCATGGTGCAGGTGGGCACCATGATCTCCGCCCGCTTCGCGGGGTTGGAGGAGCGGCTGCTCCCTCCACAGTGCCTCAGGCCGCCTCTTGCGGCAGATAGGCGCAGGGAGGAGCCGCCGCCGGTGCCGAGCACCTCGAGGGCTGTACCTAGCACTGTGGGTGCGCCAAAGCGGCGCAGGCGCCAAGCTGGCAGGTCACAGCCCCCACCACTGGTGGAGAATCTTCTTTCTGAAACCGTGGCTGCGACTTCGTGACCGGCTCCCTCGTTGGAGACCTGGTCGGAAGTTGTCGGACGCGGTTCCAGAAAGAAGAAGAACAAAAAGAAGAAGAAGAAGGCGGCGCAAGGGCCGCGGTCAACCCCGGCGAAGGCGAAGGCCCCTAAACTCCGCCCCCCCCGTACTGCAGCGGTGGTCATCACGCTGCAGCCGGGAGCGGAGGAGAGGGGTCTCTCCTACGCCAGGGTGTTGGGGGAGGCCAGGGGTCGCATTGACCTCGCGGCCCTCAATCTCCATGGACGCCTCCAGTCACCAGCATGCTGGAGCCACGATTCCTGCAACGGGTGGTCGAGGGACTGTTCCCGGCTAGCCCGGGAACCGACTTTGTCCCTCCCACGGCGATGGTGGCGCGGATCGAAGACTCCGCCGAGGAAGAGGAGGGGGAGGAGGACGAGCTTCTCGACGTCTCCGAGGGAGAGTTGGGAGCCGCCGTCCTGAGAATGAGGGCCAAGGACACGGCGCCGGGGCCTGATGGCATACCCGGCCGTGCTTGGGCCCTCGCTCAAGACGCCCTCGGCCCTCGCCTCCGGGATCTCCTGAGTCGCTGCATGCGCGAAGGGAGATTCCCGAGGCGATGGAAGAGGGGGAAGCTCGTCCTCCTCCGGAAGGAGGGGCGGCCCGCGGACGAACCCTCGGGGTATCGTCCGATCGTGCTGCTTGACGAGGCGGGCAAGCTCTTGGAGCGTATTATCGCTGCCCGCCTCGCCAAGCACCTCGACAGGGTGGGCCCGAACTTGTCCGAAAGGCAGTTCGGGTTTCGTAGGGGTCGTTCGACAATTGACGCTATTCGTCTTGTCAACGACCTCTACGAGGGTGTATCCGGAGACGGGGTGTTGTTGGCGGTGTCGCTAGACATAGCGAACGCCTTCAACTCCCTGCCCTGGATCACCATAAAAGAGGCGCTGGGGTACCATAGAGTGCCCCGGTACCTGCGGCGCCTCCTTGGGGACTATCTCTCCGACAGAGAGATAGTCTACCCAAGAAGGGATGGGGAAGGTTCCAGCCCCATGTCACGAGGGGTTCCACAGGGGTCTGCTCTCGGGCCACCCCTGTGGAACCTCGGCTACGACTGGGTGCTGAGGTGCGGTAACCTGCCTGGCATCAGCTTAATCTGTTACGCTGATGACACGCTGGTTACCGCAAGGGGGGGAACCTTCCGCCAGGCGGCGATTCTGGCCACTGCGGGTGTAGCGGCCGTGGTGGCCAGGATTAGGAGTTTGGGCCTGGAGGTGGCGCTCCACAAGTCCGAGGCCATCTGTTTTCATGATGGCCCCAGACGAGCGCCACCTGCAGGCGCCAACATCGTGGTGGGTGGGGTTTCCATCCCTGTCAAGCCGACACTGAAATATCTCGGTGTCGTGCTTGACAGCAGATGGAACTGGGGGCCGCATCTGCGTCAACTAACCCCCAAGTCGACGCAGACTGCGGCGGCGTTGGGCCGGCTTCTGCCCAATATGGGAGGCTGTGGAGAGCACTGCCGCCACCTTTACATGGCGGTGGTGCGCTCCATGGCGATGTACGGTGCTCCCATATGGGCAAGAAGGTTGGGCCGCGGGGAGGAGGCTCTCCTCCACAGTGCCCAGAGGGTGATGGCCGTGAGAGTGTGTCGGGGCTACCGCACACTCTCACACGAAGTGGCATGCGTCCTTGCGGGATCGCTGCCCTGGTGCCTGGAAGCCGAGGTCTTATCCTCGGTCTACTGGCGCCGGGTGCGAGCCCAAGAGGACGAGCTGCGCCCTGCCCCACAGGAGGTGGTGCGGTGGCGCAGCGATGCCAGGGCCATCGCTCTGGAGAGGTGGAGGGAGCGGATTCTCTCTGGATCCACTCAGCGGGGGGCCGGCGCTCGACGGCTCCTCGAGGCGATACGGCCCCTTCTCGCTGAGTGGGTCCAGAGAAAACATGGGGTACTCACCTTCCGGACTACACAGATGCTCTCGGGACACGGTTGTTTCGGGAGGTATCTGTGTAGGGTTGCCGGAAGGGAAGAGACCCCGGTGTGCCACCGGTGCGGTTGCGCGGAAGACACCGCGCAACACGCACTGGAGGCATGCCCAGGGGAGGAGGACACGCGACGTTCCCTGGTCGCGGTCCTGGGGGCAGATCTCTCATTGCCGACCATCTTGCCCAAGATGCTCGACAATGAGAGATCATGGGAAGCTTTCGTCTCCTTCTGTGAGACTATTGTCTCACGGAGGGAGACGGAGGAGCGAGAGAGGGAGCTTGACCCTCTCGCTCCTCCTTGCAGGAGGAAGCGGACACGCGGGCGAGCCACTAGGGCTCGCACCCCGTCTCCGCTCGGAGGGCCTGGGCCATCGGGCACTGTCTGACGGCCCATTCTCCTCCCGAGGTGGGGGACGCGCTGTTATAAGGTTTACAGCGCGTCCCAGGAGCCACAATGCGGGGGTTCCGACCCCCCGCGAGGCGGGCCCGAAAGGGTGAATGGTGGTGTCAGAGTTGCGCGGGCGAATGCGAAAGCGGTTCCGCAACTCTGACACTGCACCATGGTAGGCGAAACCTTTGTGAAGGGGGTTTAGTTGGTAGGGGTGCCCTTCTGGCACCGAGTCCAGCACAGCGTGCGAAACTGCATTCCCCTACACAAAAAAAAAAAAAAAAAAAAAAAAGGTTGGAGGACCCGCGGACGAACCCTCGGGGTATCGTCCGATCGTGCTACTTGATGAGCAACCCGGGTTGTCAAAATACACCCCTGGGACCCTGTGTCCAAGAGCGCTCGTATCCGGACGTAGTCGCCTCTTGGACCCCAAACCCTTAACCAGAGGGTGGGCAGCAGGACCACCGGTTGATCCTGTGCCAAGGGAACGGAGGCTAGTCAATCCCTCCGAGGCCCGTCCGAACCCGTCGGACTACAGGGCCCAGCCCAGTATGGCTGCCGAGTGCAAAGGGCCATCGGAGGGGGGGCATATCCAGCCGCCCTGCCATACCGAAAGTAGGGCGGGTGGTAGTCCAGCCTCGGATATTCGTGGAGGGGAGGCGTGAACGGCCTCCATTCCATTGGTCGCGGATCCAGCGGCGGAGAAGGATAACGCTGGGGAGGTGGCCCCCGTGGTGACTCCTGTATCACAGTATTTATGCCAGAAATACCGACTTGGGGCCCATAGCAAGTCTAAACATTATTATTTTGCTTTTATACCGATTTTAATATTTACCCCCTAATTGCAAACAAGGTACCGAAAAGAAATCACTTACGTAGGGTTCCCGGCGTCGTCCAAAGTCCAGTTTGGTCGTCAAGGATAAAGGGAACAGGGTCGGAAAAGAATTTGGAATACCAAACCAGACAGTAGTTCCGTAGACTTCCCGTTCCAGCACAAGCAACGGTCCGGCGTTGTAGAAGCGGCCAATCCAGCAGCCACTTCACAATTAATAGTCCAGCACTAATCCAGTAGTCACAATTAATGTTAATAACGTGTTCCCGCACAATATTAAAGCTTTTATCCCGAAAAACTCCAGATTATCAAAAAACAAGGAGTCGCTCGAACGTACCGGCGAAACGAGACAACGTCACTTGACATTGACAGCCGGCTGTCAATATAGATCCGCTATGATTTTTATGGCCGATATAATGTTGCCCGATTATACGGAACACTGTCTATCCCGATATTCGTGCGTAAATGCATTTTCCTTCCACAGACAAAAAAAAAATATAAAAAAAAAAAGGTTAGGTTGGAGGAGCGGTTGCTCCCTCCACAGCGTCTCAGGCCGCCTCTTGCGGCGGATAGGCGCAGGGAGGAGCCGCCGCCGGTGCCAAGCACCTCGACTGCGGTGCCCGGCTCTGCGGCTGCGTCAAAGCAGCGCAGGCGCAAAGCTGGGAGAACTGGGAGAACGCAGGAGCTCCCGCCCCCGGCGAATTCTCTTCTTGAGACCGCGACTGCGACTTCGCGACCGGCTCCCTCGTTGGAGACCTGGTCGGAAGTCGTTAGCCGCGGTTCGAAGAAGAAGGCTAAGAAGAAGAAGAAGAAGGCGGCGCAGGGGGTGCGGTCCTCCGTGCCTCCCACGTCCTCCCTGGCCAAAGCAAAGACCCCTAAACTCCGCCCCCCCCGTACTGCAGCGGTGGTCATCACGCTGCAGCCGGGAGCGGAGGAGAGGGGTCTCTCCTATGCCAGGGTGTTGGGAGAGGCCAGGGGTCGAATAGACCTCGCGGCCCTCAACCTCCCGCCCTTGAGAATGCGCACCACCATGACGGGGGCGCGCATTCTCGAGGTACCGGGAGAAGAACGCGAGGCCAAGGCTGACTGCCTGGCCTCAAAACTGAGAGAGGTATTCGGAGACTCCCAGGAGTTGACGGTGTCGCGCCCGACCCTCACCGCAGATGCGGTGAGTGTCGGGCGCTTGCGTGTGAGTGGTTTGGACGACTCCGTCAACTCCGACGAGTTGACGAGAGTTCTGGCGCGGGCAGGGGGTTGCCCAGCGCCGGACGTCAAATTGGGGGAAATAAGGCGGGGCCCAGGTGGCATGGGCACCGCCTTTGTCAGGTGTCCCGTCGTTGCCGCCAAGAAATTGGTGGCAAACGGCGGGCGCCTGCTGGTGGGATGGGTGGCGGCGTCGGTCAAGCTCTTGGAAGCGAGACCACGCCGCTGCTTCCGCTGCCTTGCACTGGGCCACGTTCAGGCCCAATGCAAGTCAGCGGTTGACCGCAGCGAAGAATGCTATCGCTGCGGTCAACTTGGCCACAATGCCAAGAGCTGCTCGGCCGCCCCGCACTGCACCCTCTGTGCAGCAGCGGGAAGGCCTGCGGGGCACCTGTCGGGGACCAGCGCCTGTGCTGAGCCCCCATCAAAGACAGGTGCTCCCAGGAGGCAGTCTGCTGCGACCAGTTCCGGGTCGCAGCTGACCGGCTCCACGGTGGAGCAGCGAGGCAGCATGGAGGAAAGTTAGTATGGCGCCCATACTAACTTTCCTCCAGGCCAATATCAATCACTCCGCCCGTGCACAGGACCTTTTGCTCCAGTGCATGGCGGAGCGATTGATCACGGTGTGTGTGGTGGCCGAACCATACCGGGTCCCCCCCAGGTCGGACTGGGTCGGGGACCTGGATGGTTTGGTGGCAATCACCACACAGTCGCCGGCCCTCTCGCCCACTCTCGACAAAGTCACTAGGGGAAGTGGCTTTGTCGCGACTGAGGTGGGACGCACCGTGGTGGTGGGGGTGTACTTTTCTCCCAACAGGGTCCTTGCCGAGTTCGAGAGATTTCTCGGCGAGGTAGGGACCCTGGTGGGACGGAGTCGCCCCCGCCCAGTCATCGTCCTCGGTGACCTCAACGCCAAATCTGTGGCGTGGGGGTCATCGACGACAGATGCAAAGGGGAGGGAGCTGGGGGAGTGGCTCGCGGAAGCGGGGCTCTGTGTCCTCAATAGAGGCACAGAGACAGGGTGGGCCCGAACCTGTCCGAAAGGCAGTTCGGGTTTCGTAGAGGTCGTTCGACAATTGACGCTATTCGTCTTGTCAACGACCTCTACGAGGGTGTATCCGGGGATGGGGTGTTGTTGGCGGTGTCACTAGACATAGCGAACGCCTTCAACTCCCTGCCCTGGATCACCATAAAAGAGGCGCTGGGGTACCACAGAGTGCCCCGATACCTGCGGCGCCTCCTTGGGGACTATCTCTCCGACAGACAGATAGTCTACCCAAGACGGGATGGGGAAGGGTCGAGCCCCATGTCACGAGGGGTTCCACAGGGGTCTGCTCTCGGGCCACCCCTGTGGAACCTCGGCTACGACTGGGTGCTGAGGTGCGGTAACCTGCCTGGCATCAGCCTAATTTGTTACGCTGATGACACGCTAGTTACCGCACGGGGGGCGACCTTTCGCCAGGCGGCGATGCTGGCCACTGCGGGTGTAGCGGCCGTGGTGGCCAGGATAAGGAGTTTGGGCCTGGAGGTGGCGCTCCACAAGTCCGAGGCCATCTGTTTTCATGATGGCCCTCGGCGAGCGCCACCTGCAGGCGCCAATATCGTGGTGGGTGGGGTGACCATCCCTGTCAAGCCGACACTGAAATACCACGGTGTCGTGCTTGACAGCAAATGGAACTGGGGGCCGCATCTGCGTCAACTAACCCCCAAGTTGACGCAGACTGCGGCGGCGTTGGGCCGGCTTCTGCCCAATATGGGAGGCTGTGGAGGGCACTGCCGCCACCTTTACATGGCGGTGGTGCGCTCCATGGCCATGTATGGTGCTCCCATATGGGCAAGAAGGTTGGGCCGCGGGGAGGAGGCTCTCCTCCACAGCGCCCAGAGGGTGATGGCCGTGAGAGTGTGTCGGGGCTACCGCACACTCTCACACGAGGTGGCATGCGTCCTTGCGGGATCGCTGCCCTGGTGCCTAGAGGCCGAGGTCTTATCCTCGGTCTACTGGCGCCGGGTGCGAGCCCAAGAGGACGAGCTGCGCCCTGCCCCACAGGAGGTGGTGCGGTGGCGCAGTGATGCCAGGGCCATCGCTCTGGAGAGGTGGAGGGAGCGGATTCTCTCTGGATCCACTCAGAGGGGGGCCGGCGCTCGACGGCTCCTCGAGGCGATACAGCCACTTCACAATTAATAGTCCAGCACTAATCCAGTAGTCACAATTAATGTTAATAACGTGTTCCCGCACAATATTAAAGCTTTTATCCCGAAAAACTCCAGATTATCAAAAAACAAGGAGTCGCTCGAACGTACCGGCGAAACGAGACAACGTCACTTGACATTGACAGCCGGCTGTCAATATAGATCCGCTATGATTTTTATGGCCGATATAATGTTGCCCGATTATACGGAACACTGTCTATCCCGATATTCGTGCGTAAATGCATTTTCCTTCCACAGACAAAAAAAAAATATAAAAAAAAAAAGGTTAGGTTGGAGGAGCGGTTGCTCCCTCCACAGCGTCTCAGGCCGCCTCTTGCGGCGGATAGGCGCAGGGAGGAGCCGCCGCCGGTGCCAAGCACCTCGACTGCGGTGCCCGGCTCTGCGGCTGCGTCAAAGCAGCGCAGGCGCAAAGCTGGGAGAACTGGGAGAACGCAGGAGCTCCCGCCCCCGGCGAATTCTCTTCTTGAGACCGCGACTGCGACTTCGCGACCGGCTCCCTCGTTGGAGACCTGGTCGGAAGTCGTTAGCCGCGGTTCGAAGAAGAAGGCTAAGAAGAAGAAGAAGAAGGCGGCGCAGGGGGTGCGGTCCTCCGTGCCTCCCACGTCCTCCCTGGCCAAAGCAAAGACCCCTAAACTCCGCCCCCCCCGTACTGCAGCGGTGGTCATCACGCTGCAGCCGGGAGCGGAGGAGAGGGGTCTCTCCTATGCCAGGGTGTTGGGAGAGGCCAGGGGTCGAATAGACCTCGCGGCCCTCAACCTCCCGCCCTTGAGAATGCGCACCACCATGACGGGGGCGCGCATTCTCGAGGTACCGGGAGAAGAACGCGAGGCCAAGGCTGACTGCCTGGCCTCAAAACTGAGAGAGGTATTCGGAGACTCCCAGGAGTTGACGGTGTCGCGCCCGACCCTCACCGCAGATGCGGTGAGTGTCGGGCGCTTGCGTGTGAGTGGTTTGGACGACTCCGTCAACTCCGACGAGTTGACGAGAGTTCTGGCGCGGGCAGGGGGTTGCCCAGCGCCGGACGTCAAATTGGGGGAAATAAGGCGGGGCCCAGGTGGCATGGGCACCGCCTTTGTCAGGTGTCCCGTCGTTGCCGCCAAGAAATTGGTGGCAAACGGCGGGCGCCTGCTGGTGGGATGGGTGGCGGCGTCGGTCAAGCTCTTGGAAGCGAGACCACGCCGCTGCTTCCGCTGCCTTGCACTGGGCCACGTTCAGGCCCAATGCAAGTCAGCGGTTGACCGCAGCGAAGAATGCTATCGCTGCGGTCAACTTGGCCACAATGCCAAGAGCTGCTCGGCCGCCCCGCACTGCACCCTCTGTGCAGCAGCGGGAAGGCCTGCGGGGCACCTGTCGGGGACCAGCGCCTGTGCTGAGCCCCCATCAAAGACAGGTGCTCCCAGGAGGCAGTCTGCTGCGACCAGTTCCGGGTCGCAGCTGACCGGCTCCACGGTGGAGCAGCGAGGCAGCATGGAGGAAAGTTAGTATGGCGCCCATACTAACTTTCCTCCAGGCCAATATCAATCACTCCGCCCGTGCACAGGACCTTTTGCTCCAGTGCATGGCGGAGCGATTGATCACGGTGTGTGTGGTGGCCGAACCATACCGGGTCCCCCCCAGGTCGGACTGGGTCGGGGACCTGGATGGTTTGGTGGCAATCACCACACAGTCGCCGGCCCTCTCGCCCACTCTCGACAAAGTCACTAGGGGAAGTGGCTTTGTCGCGACTGAGGTGGGACGCACCGTGGTGGTGGGGGTGTACTTTTCTCCCAACAGGGTCCTTGCCGAGTTCGAGAGATTTCTCGGCGAGGTAGGGACCCTGGTGGGACGGAGTCGCCCCCGCCCAGTCATCGTCCTCGGTGACCTCAACGCCAAATCTGTGGCGTGGGGGTCATCGACGACAGATGCAAAGGGGAGGGAGCTGGGGGAGTGGCTCGCGGAAGCGGGGCTCTGTGTCCTCAATAGAGGCACAGAGACAGGGTGGGCCCGAACCTGTCCGAAAGGCAGTTCGGGTTTCGTAGAGGTCGTTCGACAATTGACGCTATTCGTCTTGTCAACGACCTCTACGAGGGTGTATCCGGGGATGGGGTGTTGTTGGCGGTGTCACTAGACATAGCGAACGCCTTCAACTCCCTGCCCTGGATCACCATAAAAGAGGCGCTGGGGTACCACAGAGTGCCCCGATACCTGCGGCGCCTCCTTGGGGACTATCTCTCCGACAGACAGATAGTCTACCCAAGACGGGATGGGGAAGGGTCGAGCCCCATGTCACGAGGGGTTCCACAGGGGTCTGCTCTCGGGCCACCCCTGTGGAACCTCGGCTACGACTGGGTGCTGAGGTGCGGTAACCTGCCTGGCATCAGCCTAATTTGTTACGCTGATGACACGCTAGTTACCGCACGGGGGGCGACCTTTCGCCAGGCGGCGATGCTGGCCACTGCGGGTGTAGCGGCCGTGGTGGCCAGGATAAGGAGTTTGGGCCTGGAGGTGGCGCTCCACAAGTCCGAGGCCATCTGTTTTCATGATGGCCCTCGGCGAGCGCCACCTGCAGGCGCCAATATCGTGGTGGGTGGGGTGACCATCCCTGTCAAGCCGACACTGAAATACCACGGTGTCGTGCTTGACAGCAAATGGAACTGGGGGCCGCATCTGCGTCAACTAACCCCCAAGTTGACGCAGACTGCGGCGGCGTTGGGCCGGCTTCTGCCCAATATGGGAGGCTGTGGAGGGCACTGCCGCCACCTTTACATGGCGGTGGTGCGCTCCATGGCCATGTATGGTGCTCCCATATGGGCAAGAAGGTTGGGCCGCGGGGAGGAGGCTCTCCTCCACAGCGCCCAGAGGGTGATGGCCGTGAGAGTGTGTCGGGGCTACCGCACACTCTCACACGAGGTGGCATGCGTCCTTGCGGGATCGCTGCCCTGGTGCCTAGAGGCCGAGGTCTTATCCTCGGTCTACTGGCGCCGGGTGCGAGCCCAAGAGGACGAGCTGCGCCCTGCCCCACAGGAGGTGGTGCGGTGGCGCAGTGATGCCAGGGCCATCGCTCTGGAGAGGTGGAGGGAGCGGATTCTCTCTGGATCCACTCAGAGGGGGGCCGGCGCTCGACGGCTCCTCGAGGCGATACGGCCCCTTCTCGCTGAGTGGGTCCAGAGAAAACATGGGGTTCTCACCTTCCGGACTACACAGATGCTCTCGGGACATGGTTGTTTCGGGAGGTATCTGTGTAGGGTTGCCGGAAGGGAAGAGACCCCGGTGTGCCACCGGTGCGGTTGCGCGGAAGTCACTACGCAGTCATTGATCACGCGCATCAACTTACCTTCCACGGTGGACCTCGACTAACACTTGCATTTACAAGGCAGAAATTTTGGATAATGGGCGGAAATAGAGCTGTTAAAAAGAGGCTACGACAATGTGTAACCTGCGTAAAAAACACGCCTCATCATCCGCACCAGATCATGGGGGATTTACCTAGCGCAAGATGTAACCCGGCCCGACCGTTCTATCACACGGGTGTCGATTTCACCGGTTTCATTATGTTAAAAAGCAGTAAAGGTCGAGGAATTAAATCATCAAAAGGTTACATAGCACTTTTTATATGTATGTCAACTAAGGCAGTACATTTAGAAGTCGTATCAGACTTATCAACTTCATCATTCCTGGCAGCACTTAAAAGAATGGCCGCTAGAAGAGGCACCCCTCGTCACATCTATAGTGACAATGGGACTAACTTTGTTGGAGCAAATCGAGCACTGAAAGAAGAATACCAAGAGTTAACAGAAATATTCAATGAGCAGTTTATGAATGAGATTACAGAAATGGAAATCACTTGGCACTTTAACGCGGCCTCCTGGCCTTCAGCAGGAGGGCTCTGGGAGTCTGCCATCTGTAGTCTAAAAAAGCACACAAAAAAGGTGATAGGAGAGCAAAAGTTCACATTCGAGGAGTTGTCGACCCTTCTAGCTCAGTTGGAAACGTGTTTCAACATGAGACCCCTCTGTCCTTTGAATGAAGACCCCGAAGACCTCAATTGTCTCACTCCTGCCCACTTCTTAACTAACGGTCCAACCTTAGATGTGTTAGAAACAGAACACGACATGAGAACAAGGTGGTACCTAGTACAAAAAACATTTGAAGACATAAATATGGAAAAGATGGCGTACTGAATATTTAGCACAGATCACTTCAAGATGCAAATGGAGAAAACCTAATTGCAGTATAAAAATTGGCGACTTAGTTACCATTAATGACGCAAACCTACCAGCAGGTAAATGGGCAATGGGAAGAGTAATTGAATTACACCCCGGCGCTGATAAGTTTGTGAGAGTCGTATCATTAAAAACAAAAAACGGTGTTATAAAACGACCAGTAGTAAAATTATCCCTCTTACCAATAGAAACAAAAAACGTTGAAGATACCGAATCAACCACATACAATCATTGCAATGTAGTTAACGATAAAGTACCGCAACCACAGCAACAAAAGACAGTCAGAAAACGACTCGGTAATTTCATCACCTTCGCAATATCATTTTTATACTTAATGAGCATAGTAAATGTAGTACAGTCAGCATACAACATAAGTTCACTTAAAACTAAACAAGGTCTCTACTTCGATAAAATAAGCAACATGCAATTTGCATTTTGTTGATGCACACAGCGTGCAGTGTGGCTCGGCCGAACATTCACTCGCTTTATGGCCTGGTTGACCACATCTGTAGCATTGACTGCTACGGTCTATCTCAGCTTGGCACTGCTCACGGACGTGCCCCACCTCGAGGCACCGAAAGCAGCGCATTGGTCTTGGAGTCAGCAGCTTGATTTGCGCTGAGACCCATCCTACCAATAGACGATTATTAGCCGTTACCTTCTTAGCTGCCGTAACAGGACAACGGACAAACGTAGACCCTATGCCAAACGAATTACGACGAATATCGTTGACTTTAATAAGGTCAACCTGGCACTGGCCCGTTCGCGAGATAGCTAAAGCCACTTCTTCCTTAGTGACCGAGTCATCTAGTCCCGTAATGCGTAGTTCAACGCATTTAGTTGGTCTAGAAACACGGATATCTTCTGGTTTGAAGATGGCCTTCAATTTGTTGGCAAGGGCATCAGCCTTTTCGGCACTGGTTTCGCCTGGTACCTCCATTACCCGGCCTCCTGTTGCCGCCCTTCGAATGTGTAGTGAGGGAATGCCCAGCTGAGTAAGATCAATCTTCGTTTTTGCGTCGGTTAGGACCTCTGCATAAGATATCCCTCTTTCTGCAGCTCCAGGCTGGACCGTCACAATAACAGCGGAGGTGCGTGGGGTTAGGTTAGGTTAGGTTAGGTTAGGTTTTTTTTTTTTTTTTTTTTTTTTTTTTTCCTGTCCGGGCGCAGAGGCCCGGCCCGCGAGCTAGTGTGTCCCTGACAGAGTCAGGGTTGAGTACAAGGGTTTCTTTATTTTCAAAACAATTTTTCTTAAAATTAAAAGTTATAAATATATATATCCTATTTGGCTTTATCTTGTTACATTTTGTTCCATAGATTTATCTGTTGCTTTTTACAATTTATGTTTAGAATAATAATAATTTGACATTATGTTTTAAAAGGTTGGCTTTCTTATTTACTTTACAAATTTCTTCTATTGTACCTTTATTACAACATTGATGGTTTCCTATTTCATACCTATCCATTTTTACATTCCTATTTTATGATGTTCCCGCTATATTGCGTTGCTCTTTATTTATACATTTTATTTAACTACTTATTTGTTTTATTACACATTTTGTTTTAATTTTTTATGGTCTCAACATTTAAAGTCACTACCTTTTTTGAGTTGCTATACATATATTTACTTTTCTATACTTTACAGTTTCGGCCACTTTTTAATATATGTCAATATATTAATAGTGTGTCCATTTCATACTAAACTTATTTCTATCTTATTCTTATATTTGTTTACATGTATTTTTGTAGTTTCTTGCTTCTCATATTGGTTTAATCTTTATTTTATGTTGCTATTTACATATAATATGGTGCATTTTACATTTTACATTATTACAGTCTGCGCCATGCCGGCGGCGCCGCTCGCCTTTTGTCGTGTGATGTGCTGTGTGTTGTTAGTTTATAAGTGCTGTTCTGTGGTGTGTTTTGCTGTGCGTGTGCTATATTGTGGTGTGTGCTGTGTCGTTATGTTCTGTGATGTGTGTTTTGCTGTGTGTATTTTTGAGTGTGTGTTATGCCTTTTTGTACGTTGTGCAGTATATGTCATGTGTTGTATTCTGTTGTTTGTTATGTGCTGTGTTATGCCGTTCTTTGATGAGTGCTATGCTGTGTGTTATTCATTTCTGTGTGTTAAGCTTTCTTATGTGTTGTGCCTCGTGTTAAGCTATATGCGGTGTGTGCGTGTTGTGCTGTGTGGTGTGTGGGTAGTGATGTTTTAATACGTTGTTCTGCGTGTTTTGCTATGCTGTGAGTTGTGTGCTGTGCTGTGTTCTGTTCTGTTCTGTAATTTAAATGATGTGCGTTTCTGTATGTTATGCTATTGTATTGTTTATTAATTTTTTATTTTAAATGTTTGATCCACAGGTCATCTTGTTCATTCATTTACTTGTGTGTGTGTGTTTTGTGTAGTGTTACGAGAATAGTTGTGTTGTTTTGTTTTTTATGTGTGTTGTTCTTACACATCACCTTCCGTTCCGGCTCCCAGGTGGCACCGCCATTGCTGGACTGGTTTATGTTGCTCAGTTTCGCTGTGCTGTCCGTCCGCTGCGAGCTAATAATTTTGTGTACGTGTATATTTTTGTGTGTTTTGTGCATGTTCATATGTGTGGGTATCTGTGTTTTTGTATTGTTTGCTGTGTTTGTGCCTGCGTAGTGTATTTTGTCTGTTTGTGTGTGTTTGTTTGCGACTAAAATTTGACCCAGTTTCAAAAGAAACCGGATCCTATTTGTCTGTTTTGAGTAGTGTGATCTTGTTTCTTCCGGAATCTGTTTGTTTTTTATTGTGATGTGTGTGTCACGTGTGTACTCGCAGCAGACCGAACTCGCATAAGCTTGAGTCACTCTGATGTCGCCCTCAGCAATACGCCACGGTGGAGCGCGCGAGCGCATCCCATTTCACTCTCACCGGGCATTCACCGCTGAAGGCGTTGTGTTCTACCTTTTCCAGCTTTGCTTTGGCGCAGTTTACGCAACTGGCGGGACCATCCGCGAGCCAGACCGGGCACCCGGCTCTGAGGTGCGACCCGCCGCAGTGGCTGCACACATCGACCGGGTCCTGGCAAAACTTTTTGCCGTGGCCGTACCCTAGGCAGCGCGAGCACTGGATCAATGGAGACTGATCCGTTACCCGCACGCGCTGCATGTCGATGTGCACCACCCCTGCGGCGGTCGCCGCCTGCCATACCGTCGGTGGTACCTTTACTACCACGTTCGAGGTCAGTGGATTCCTCGCTCTCGCCCTGTAGTAGATTTCGAGCTGGGATTTCTCGATATCACAGTTTTCAAATAAGTGTCCGTTTTGGTTTTTTATAGACTTTACGATGTCCTCATCGGAGTTACTCCTGAGCACACCGTAAAGCTTTATAAGGGGATTTTTATTTTTCATATCGATTACTGTGAATTTTTCTTTTTTCCCTAGAATTTTTTCCTTCACCTTTCTAATGTCCTCCTTATCTTAGGTTAGGGGAATCTGACTAAGTTTATTAAATTTGTTATCTAGGCCAAAACTATGATTTGATTTTTGTTAAAATTTTGAGTCTTATGGGGAATGAATTAAGCTTGACGGGAGGCGTACCAGCTAATGTGTAACTATGGGGGTTGATTTTTTACGGAATTTCCAAATTTAGGGGTTGTTGTTTTCCAACTTCAAGTGGTTGGTTTCGCGGTTAGGGGTGGTGCTGTGTCCTCGGGAAAAGTATGATGGGGTGAATGGGGACCCAAATTTATCAACAGGGGGCTATGTATTCGAAAAGGGGTGCGGGGTGTCCCAAATTTTTTGTGTTTTTTGAAAAAATCTCACCGGGGGTAGTTTTTGGGGGTTGGTATGGGTAGATTGCCCCTATGATCGTTTCTCAAGAGAGAACCGATCCGATGTTATTTTAGCGATATCTCGCACCCCCTCGGAGTTATAAGGGTTACAAACTTAACTGGTAATGGAGTTTGTATCCCTTTTTTACCTTAAAATCTTCAAAAAACACAAAACAAATAAATCTTAAAATACAAAAATTTCCTACCGCAGAGGTTGAGCTCTTCTCGCGACGTCAGCTGTCAGGTGCTTCCTAGGGGGTATTTCACACCCTCCAGAAGCTGTCCAAGTTAGGGGTGGCTGACAATTTTCTGCAAATGACCGCTATTTTCTAAGATGTAGGTCGAAAACTTTTCTTCGGGAACAAACTTTCTTCAGCGGGGTCCTTATGTGTTTTTCCACCCGGTCTTTTCCCAATTTTCGGGGTTGCGGTTCCTTGTTGGTCTCGCCGCTTTGCGTTTTGCAGTAAAATTTTTGGCTCTGTTCAGTACAATTTTTCCCTGTGCAAAAAGTTTCAGGCCGAATTTAGTTATATTGGTGCATATCCAGTTGGTGTGGACTGTGCTCTCTTTTAGAGCTCTGAAATCACAGTGTAGTCGCTGCCAGTTTTTTAAAAATGGGGTTCAAAAAATGTAAAAGAATTTCACCAACTGCACACGTCTTGTTTCTCCGCTCCTGGTTTGAATTTTCCAGCGGGCAAAACCTTCCCGTGCTCCTCCTGAGTCAAGCTACAGAGGGGGCCCGATTGAGTTGTTCCAGAACTTGAATCCTGGAAGTTGGGCTCCTCGTGGTTTTCCTGTTTTCCTCTGTATCTCTCAGGGGCGCGACGGGAAAAATCTGGAACTTTGCCCGTGGATGCTCCTTGATATTGTCCAGAGAGTGACAATTGAAAAACTGTGGGGTAAGCCTCTAATTTAGCCAGCGTTAGCGTTTCAAGGTCAAAAATTTTTTATTTCTAACCCCAAAACGTGGCAAAATATGGAAAATCCGTTCCTGTGTGTCCAGTTTTCGCTGGACTCGGGATTTTTTTGCTGCCACCACGTTTGTTGTCACTTGCACTTGTTTTAGTATAACTTTCACTGGTTTTTTCGCACTTTGAACTATTTTCACGAATTTTTTAGCGCGGAGCTGAACGTTTTTAATGCGCGCTCGGCCAGGGGAGGTGCGGGACTGGTTAGGTTAGGTTAGGTTAGGTTAGGTTAGGTTAGGTTTTTTTTTTTTTTTTTTTTTTTTTTTATTTCCTGTCCGGGCTCAGAGGCCCGGCCCGCGAGCTAGGTCCCTAACAGGATTAGGGTTGAATACAGGGATTTCTTTATTTAATTTCTTATTTCTATACAAAGCTTGCTTATTGTTAAACTTATACTTCTTATCACTATTTGTATATTTACGTATTACATCTTAATTTTAGTACTAAGTTCATATTTTGTAAATATGAACTAGTAACTTATTTTAATGCTATTTGTTTTTTGTGTTCACTTTACTTATTATATATTTACAATATTTTATAAACTCTAGTGCTATGTCTTTGTTTTTTATTATATCTTTCAAATTTACCATGTTAATTTCTATATTTAGTAACATTTCAGTCTCAAATCTTATGATTCCATATATTGGACATTCGGTTATCAAATGTATTATGCTTTCCTCTACCCCCGGGTCGCAGCTGCATGAGGGGCTCTCCTTGCACTTGAAGCGGTACAAGTATGAGGAGAACCCACCATGCCCTGTCAGCAGTTGTGTGGTGTGTTTATCTATAGGAATGTTTTTTATTATGCTGTGTGCTTGTGTGGCGTCCGGAAAGAAGAGTTTCGTTACCGATGCTGTTTGCCCTGTTTTATATCTGTTATTCCATTTTGCTATGGATTCCTGCCTCAGTTTGTGCTTAACGTACGATATTGGGCATTTGTCGTATTTTGGCTGTGTTTTTAATCGCAGCGCTGCGGACTTGGCCAGTTCATCGGCCCTTTCATTTCCCCCCAACCCCGCGTGCGCCTTTATCCAATATAGTTTGATGTTCCTATTTTGTTTTCTAATGTCTCTGACATTTTGTTTTATTTGGAGCACGAGAGGATGGAGGGACGTGAAATTAGTTGCCGTTTCTAGTGCCGATCTAGAATCACTAAAGATGCAACCATGTGGTTTTTTGTGTTCCAGCGCTATTCTACTTGCTTCGGCAATCGCAAGTAGTTCAGCTTGATACACAGAGCAGCAATCGGCAAGTTTATACTTTCGGGTACTTATCTCGGCGGTTCCATTCCATACGGATATGGCCGCTCCGACTTTCCCTTCGATTTTACTCCCGTCAGTGTAGATGTTAAGATCGCTGGATTGGGATTGCTCGAGAGCTGCTCTGTCTGCCAAGCATTCAAAGTCAAGATGCACCCAGTCTGCTGGATGTGGTGCCAGTGTATACGGCGTCGGTGCTTCCATTTCCATATCTCCTATTAATTGCTGGGACTTTCCTTTCTTTAACTCAAAAAGCGAGGCTGCTTCCCTGATTCTTAAGTCAAGCGGAAGCAGCCCAGCAATTAATAGTGCAGAGTGGAGAGACACCGTCCTATTCGCCTTTGCTATTTTCTGTGCAAATCCACGTTGCACTGCATCTAGGTGCTTCTTGACGCCTATTTTGTTTACTGCCGGAGCCCATACGCTGGCCGCGTACATGATAGTGGGTTCCACAACTGCTGTGTACAGGGTTCTCACAATTTCTGGGTTTAGCCCCCACTGCGTTTTTGCTGCCCTTGACAGCTGCCTATAAAATGTTATTGCTTTCCGGCAGACATTCGCAACGTGGCTGTTAAAAGTTAGCTTCTCGTCGATGGTGAGGCCGAGAAGCTTGATTTCTTTGGACATGCCAATGTTAACGCCGCCCATGTTCAGGCGTGGGGCGTCAAATTTAAGTTTGCGGGTTATGGTCATTGCCATGGTTAGGTTAGGTTAGGTTAGGTTAGGTTAGGTTAGGTTAGGTTAGGTTAGGTTAGGTTAGGTTGGGGTGCGGTGATCGGAAACCTCCTCGTGGTGCATCCTGGGCAACGTCACTCGGTAACTTATCTCCGTATATCTTACCCAGTGGCGGCTAATTCCGGTCGGGGAAGGCCGAACTTCTGAACGTGCTCCTCACCCTTAGAGTTGCACGAGCAGAAGTTCGGTAGGGGGGGACTGAAATGACTTGGAATGTTAGTGGGCTGATACGCTATCTGGCCTACTAACATCCAAGTCATTTCAGAACGTGGTGGCGTGGCTTCCGGTGGACTCTGATGGCAGAGTCCAGCGCGGAAAGACACGGTTGCGGGGAGTTCGCTTTGTGTTGCGACACTGCGATTTTTGTCGGGTGTCGCAGTGCGAAGTGCCACATCTCAAGGTTCGGGGGTTGCCGAGGAGAGTGTCTGGCACGGGAGTCCGCAACTGCGCTGCTTACAGGGCGTAGTTTCGGGCTCACGATCCAGGCATGGTCGACGGGAAGTCGGCCGTTAGACCCCCACACAGGGGAGCTTCACCCTATGAAGCAAATGATGAAATAATGTCTCGTGAAATTAATAGAACTACCCAGGAGGGTCCTCGAAAGGGGGAATCCCTCCAGGCTCCGGCCTGCAGTCCCCATTCGTTTTCTGGGGGGGACAAATTTCACCTGATTCCTAAAACTGACGACCCAAGCACACGAAAAACGGACTCCGAATTAGCAAGCGGATTGGAAACCGACGGAGGGAGAAGGCAAGAGACTCGTGCTACGCGTTCAAGGAACAAGGAGTGTACACTCTTCATACAACCTGAAGGGGACTCTAACACCTTGAGACGTAGCAGGACATCGGTCTCTTCGGAGAGGAAGCGGCACCGCTCTGATGACAGGAGCAGCTGCGGAGGCGAGCCGTTGAGCACCGACCCTGAGTCGGATGCTCCGGCCGCCAAAGTGCAGAATGCACCTAGGCGTGGCAGAGGCCGACCGCCGACGACAGGTGCGGGCGTAGGCCGAGCTGCGGCCAAGGCGGCGGTGGCCGAACAAAAAGCGGAAATGGAAAGGAAGACTGCGGAGCTGGTGGCCCGCATGTTTCATCCCATACGCTCGGCGGATGCCTCTTCGAGGCTGACGTCTGAGTCGGAGACGGAGTCTTCATGGGGGCTATCGATGACCCAAGAAGAGAAGGACGCGGATGCGGAGCAAGATCGTGGACTTGAAGACAAGCTCAAGGATTGCTACGCAACAATCCAGCATGTGGCGAAACGCTCTGGGAACTTGTCGGGCCCATATAAAAGCGCCCTACATGACGTGGTCGAGAACCTGCAGGGAGTTTTCGAGCAGTACAAGTTCAGGAGCTCCGAGCGGGAGTGGGACTCGATGGAAAACGCGAACAAGCGCTATCGAGACCAAATAAAGGGACTCCGGAAGGAGATGGAGGAACTCCGCAAGGAAATGAAGGAGATGCGCGCGGCGGCTCCCCCGCCAGCGCCAAAGACGAACCCCGGCCCGTCAGAACGGTCCGCCCCGGCTCTTGAAGAGCTGGAGCAGCGGATAGTGCGGCAGGTCGGGGACATGGTGAACGCCAGACTGGCGGCAATGGAGGAGCGCCTTCTCCCGGAGAAGCGCGCCAGACCTCCACTAGCCGCCGACCGCAGTCTGGGGGCGCGGGCACCGGTCCCTGGGTGCTCGTCTGCACCCATGGACCAGGAGCCGACAGCCTCGGCTGCAGTCTTGGAGGAGACGTGGCCGCCTCTGAAGTACCCCAAGGGCAAGGGCCCGGGAAAGGGGAAAGGAAAGGCGGCCAAAACAACGGATGGGACTAGGAGCGGCAAGGCCGCTGAAGTCGGACAGGAAGTGGCCCCGCCACCCTCGAGTAAACCAGATGCCAGCGGCTGGGTCGAGGTGGCGAGTAAGGGCAAGAGGAGGAGGCGGACGAAGAGGGAGGCGACTGGGACCTCGGCATCCACGGCAAAGAGGGCGCCGAAGCCGAGGATCCGGGTCCCGCGCACCTCGGCTGTGGTTCTTACGATCCAGCCGGGTGCCGCAGCAAGAGGACTCACCTACAAGGCGGTCCTGGAGGAGGCCAAGGGGCGCATCGATCTGGAAGCGATTGGGATCGGGCCTTTTGGCTTCCGCACGGCCGCCACTGGCGGGAAAGTGATGGAGCTGGCGGGGGAGGACAACGCCGTGAAGGCTAACTCCCTCGCGATAAAGTTGCGGGAGGTGTTTAAGACGGAGGACGTCCGTATCACCAGACCGGACAAATGCGCGGAGTTGCGCATTACTGGTCTGGATGATTCGGTGTCCAGTGAGGAAGTGGCCATGGCCATATCGAGGGTTGCGGAGTGCCCCGATGACCTTATTAAGGTCAGTGACGTTGGCCGCGACGCGGGAGGCAACGGGACTGTGGTCGTCCGGTGTCCCGCGGCCGCAGCGAGGCGGGTCGCGAAGTGCGATCGCCTCAAGGTGGGGTGGAGTTCGGCGCGCCTTCGCGTGCTGGATCCACGTCCACTGCGCTGCTTCCGGTGCCTGGAGGTTGGGCACGTCCGGGAGCAGTGCAAGTCAGTGGTCGACCGAAGTAGCACCTGCTACCGGTGCAGTCGACCCGGACATAGGGCAAAAGAGTTTTTTTTTTTTTTTTTTTTTAACATTTATAGGTTTACACTTGACCACCATCTCGCCTGATGTTAAGCGACGATGCGGTCTAAGATGGAGCGTGCTTACCTAGAAGAAACCGATTCACTCTCGATTTGAAGACACCAAGATTATAACCATCGGGAAAAACCCACTCAGGCAACTCATTCCACAGTCGAGACGTTCTTATCACAAAAGTAGAGTCAAACCTCTTTGTTCGTGTCTTTGGAACATCAACCATGAAACGATGCCGCTTCTTCGAGTTACGAGAAGTCCGATAGAAAAAAGGGCTAGGTGGTATTAGATCATGCAGATCAGATGCACACTCTCCGAAGTGTATCCGATAATAAACCGATAAGCTAGCAATTTTCCGGCGATGTTCAAGAGTTTGCAGTCTTTTTCGCACAAGAGAATTATTGCCTATGAGCCTTTTAGCCCGCCTCTCGATCGATTCCAGAGCCTCAAGCTGATACTTAGCCGATCCATCCCAAAGGTGCGAACAGTACTCCATACAAGAGCGAATCTGTGCTTTATATAATAAAAGCAATTGTTCAGACTTGAAGTACTTTCGCACCTTTGAGAGGACACCTAGTTTTTTTGCAGCTAATTTAGCCTTGGACTCGATATATGAGCCAAAGTTGAGTGTAGATGTCAGGGTAACACCCAAAAGCTCAAGATGATCAGTAACCGGCACGGATACACCTCGAAAAGTAGGAGTCTGTAGAAATTGACTCCTTTTTGCGGAGAACAGACACGCCTGCGTCTTTCCTTCATTAAACTTGGCCAGATTGGTTTCGCCCCATTCAGAGACTGCCTCAAGGGCCAAGTTCAAACGCTCGACCATACTCTCTCTCAATACCTTAGTTTGTTGACCGCTGGCTCTCGCGCTAGACATGTAACTCTCCACAACGGTGCTATCATCTACGTACCCAAAGATACCGGGCTTCAGCAGATCGTTGATATGTAGCAGAAAAAGCGTCGCAGAGAGTACCGACCCTTGAGGGACTCCGGCATTGATACCCATTTGGTCCGACGAGCAGCCATCAATGACAACTCGTATGGACCGATCTCTCAAGAAGTCCGATATCCACGCAATAAAACCTGGAGACAAACCATAACTAGAAAGCTTGCTAATAAGGCCATCATGCCAAACCCTGTCAAAAGCCTTCGAGATATCCAGGGAGACTGCAAGTGCTTCCCCGTGTTTCTCGATAGCTTCACTCCAGATGTGAGTGACATACGCCAGAATATCCCCAGTCGACCGGTTTCGGCGAAACCCGTATTGCCGGTCACTGAGGAGGTCGTTAGATTCTAGGTATGCCAGGAGCCTGCGGTTTAAGACACGTTCCATAGTCTTGCAGAGTATGGACGTGACCGAGATGGGCCTGTAGTTGGCAGGGTCAGCACGACTACCCTTTTTGGGCACAGGTTGCACGTTAGCAAGCTTCCACGATTTCGGTACTTGCCCAGTTTGGAGAGAGAGTCTATACAGGCGCGTTAGTACAGGAGACAACTCAGGTGCACAAGCCTTCAACACTAGGGCAGGAATTCCGTCCGGGCCGCTGGCTTTATTCACGTCCAGATTACGTAGCACTTTACGAACCTCCATTTGGCGAATATGCATTTCCGGCATCAAAGTCGGACTGCCAGGTGGAGTAGGAGGAATCGCACTACCAGCATCTAGACGCGAAGATTCCGCAAACTGAGATGCAAACAAGTTTGCCTTCTCCATTGCGGTGTGAGCCAGCGCCCCATCAGGTTTCAGCATTGGAGGCAGTGAAGAGCGGCAGAAGTTCGATTCGACCGATTTAGCTAGGGACCAAAACGCCTTGCTACCCGCAGGATACGAAGCTAGTTTGTTCCCTATTCGACTAATGTGGTCAAATCGAGCCCTCTGAAGAACCCTTTTGCATGCCTTAGCAGCCCTGTTAAACGCTTTCTTTTTGCGGTGTGTATCCCTTGCCTTACGCTGTCGAGCATCAACCCAGGCTAGGTAGGCCTCATGTTTAGATGCTTCAGCACTTTTACATTGAGAACCGAACCATGGGCGAGCTTTGCTGGATAATGAAACGTCAGAGTATGGAATGAAATATTCCATAGCCGTACGTATTACATCAGTCACAGCATCCGCGCAGGCTGACGGGTCACCAGAAGAGAAGCACAGTGGCTGCCATTGGTAAGATGCAAAGAAAGAACGCATTTCGTCCCAATCTGCTGACTTGTATTTCCATAGCCGCCGGTTGCCTCTGGGGCTGAGATCGGGCGGATGGTAAACGGATACTGATTTCACCAGACAGTGGTCGGAGCTGCCTAACGGCGAATATACCGCCACGGAGTATCGGTCTGGATCAGTTGTCAGCAGAAGGTCTAAGCAATAGGGAGTATGCGACTCAACGTCTGGTACCCGTGTCGCCTCTTGGACCAGCTGGGTTAGGTCTAACGACAAAGCCAGCTTTCTCGTTTCCAGCCCAGCATGGTCAGTGTCCCGGTATGGGTACAGCCAATCCTTATGGTGGCCGTTGAAATCCCCCAGTAACACTAATTGGGCTGATGGGTACTTCTGCTGAGCCGCGTCCGCTGCCTCACTCAAATAATCGGTGAGCCGAGTTGTCTCCTGATCTCCACTGTGCGACCGATAGACACAGGCATAGACAATTTTGTCGATGCCTGTGTCTATCAGCGCCCATAGAACAGAGAACCTGGTGTCCTCAAGATTACGGAGACGCCGACAGCAGATATCGTCACGGGCGTACAGGCACACTCCAGCACGCGGCTTGAAGTTGTGCTCCAAGGTATACCCTGGATAGGTTAGGTACGCCACGTCCGACGGACATCCTATCTGCGTCTCCGTAAGAAACAAGAGTGACGGCTGCTCAGTCTCGAGGTGATGGTGGACTGGGGTGATATTAGAGTGCAGACCTCGAATATTAGTGAGGTGCACTTTGAGAGACAAGGAGTGCAGCCGCTGTTTCACTATGTTTCTGTTTTTACTTTTCATATTAGTTTTTGAGAGTGATTGTCGGTGGGAAAACGGAAGTAGAACGAGGCTGCACACTGCCAACCAACGGTCACAGCACACAACACAAATACACCAATGGGAAACTAGTCTGGAGACTGCGGGGACGCCCGAGCCCCCCCGGGGATGTCTATCTGGCCTTGTCATCCGGTCGCCAACCGGCAGGATAGCGCATCCCGGGATTTTTCGCTAGATGGCGGGGCAGCCTTTCATGAGTGGCTAGCTCACTACTTGGGCCCCCAACTATCTGCGGTCGGTAGCGGCAAAAAACCGTGCCTCGGATCCCGCTACCCTCCATGACTAGCTTCCCGATGTAAAGTATTGGTGTGCAACTATCTGGTCTTGCAGTTATGCAGCAACTGTTCTGACCCGTTTTCCCTAACGGCGTCACCAGACTACATGCCGGAACACGGCTAGGCCGCTTGGCGGCACGACTCAGTCTGGCGGGTGGTCACCAGCCACGGCCAAAGCCTACCACCGGTATGTTTGTCACCCGATTTGCACCACCCAGGGACCACGTGTGGGGGGTTTCTGTGTACAGGTGCTTCCCCACGGACGGAGGTGACACGGTCCCCGAGTGTTCGGCTGAGCCGCATTGCGCACTGTGCGCAGAGGCAAGTAAGCCAGCCGATCACCGCATTGGAGGCAAAGGTTGTACCTTGCCTCCGAGGCGCAAGCCTGGTCTGCCAGTGGGGCGGAAGCCAGGCGACTCTGGGCGTCGGGGTCGGGGGAACCCGGCGTCCACTACAGAGTCAGTGAGGGCGCGCGATGTGCCGATATCCCGCACATCGCCGCCATAGCGAGGAGAGCCATAGCTCCCAGTGATGAGGTCCCAGCGGACCAAAGCCGTGGAGACGGGGTTGCGGACGATTACTTTGAGCACCCGTGACTCCGACTCCCATGGCGGAAAGAGGGATATCCCAGTGGTTTTAGTGGGTAGGCCGTCGGTCGGGAGTGACGGAGAGTCCCACATAACCACCGGCTTCCCCCCGGAGGCCGGTGGCATGCGTAACGCATTTCCACTGGGTAACAAAAAAAAAAAAAAAAAAACAAAAAAAAAAAAAAAAAAAAAAAAAAAAAAGGTTAGGTTAGGTTAGGTTAGGTTAGGTTTTTTTTTTTTTTTTTTTTTTTTTTTAATTCCTGTCCGGGCTCAGAGGCCCGGCCCGCGAGCTAGGTCCCTAACAGGATTAGGGTTGAATACAGGGATTCTTTATTCAATTTTCTTATTTCTATACATGGCTTTCTTAATGTTAAACTTTACTCCTTATCACTATTTGTTTTATATATTTACTTATTACATCTTATTCTAGTACTATTTTCATATTTTGTAAATATGAATTAGTAACTTATTTTAATGCTATTTGTTTTTTGTGTTTACTTTACTTATTATATATTTACAATATTTTATAAACTCTAGTGCTTTGTCTTTACTCTTTATAATGTCTTTTAAATTTGCTTTGTTGATATCTACATTTAGCAACATTTCGGTTTCATATCTTATTCTTCCATATATTGGGCATTCAGTTATTAAGTGTATTACACTCTCTTCCACTCCTGGGTCGCAGCTGCATGAGGGGCTCTCCTTACACTTGAATCGATACAAGTATGAGGAGAACCCACCATGCCCTGTCAGCAGTTGTGTGGTGTGTTTGTCAATAGTTATGTTTTTTATTGTGCTGTGTGCTTGCATGGCGTCCGGAAAGAAGGCTTTTGTTACAGAGGCTGTTTGCCCTTCTGCATATCTACTATTCCATTTTACAATGGATTCCTGCCTTAGCTTATACTTTACATATGAAATTGGGCATTTGTCATATCTTGGCTTCGTTTTTAATCGTAGCGCTGCGGATTTGGCCAGCTCATCGGCCCTTTCATTCCCCTCCAACCCCGCGTGCGCCTTTATCCAGTATAGTCTGATGTTTCTGTCTTGTTTTAAAATGTCTCTGATATTTTTTCTTATTTGGAGCACGAGAGGGTGGAGAGATGTGAAGTTAGTTGCCGTTTCTAGTGCCGATCTAGAGTCACTATAGATGCAACTGTGTGGTTTTTTATGTTCTAGCGCTATTCTGCTTGCTTCGGCAATCGCAAGCAGTTCGGCTTGATAGACAGAGCAGCAATCGGCTAGTTTGTATTTTCGGGTACTTATCTCGGCGGTTCCATTCCATACGGATATGGCCGCTCCGACTTTCCCTTCAATTTTACTCCCGTCAGTATAGATGTTAATATCGCTGGATTGGGATTGCTCGAGAGCTGCTCTGTCTGCCAAGCATTCAAAATCAAGATGCACCCAGTCTGCCGGATGTGGTGCCAGTGCGTACGGCGTCGGCTTTTCTACTTCTAGATCTCCTATTAATTGCTGGGATTCTCCTTTCTTTAACTCATAAAGCGAGGCCGCTTCCCTGATTTTTAAGTCAAGCGGAAGCAGCCCAGCAATTAATAGTGCAGAATGGAGAGACACCGTTCTATTTGCCTTTGTAATTTTCTGCGCAAATCCCCGTTGCACGGCATCTAGGTGCTTCTTGACGCCTATTTTATTCGCTGCTGGAGCCCATACGCTGGCCGCGTACATGATGGTAGGTTCCACAACTGCTGTGTACAGGGTTCTCACAATTTCCGGGTTTAACCCCCACTGCGTCTTTGCTGCCCTTGATAGCTGCCTATAAAAAGCTATTGCTTTCCGGCAGACATTCGCAACGTGACTGTTAAAAGTTAGTTTTTCGTCGATGGTGAGGCCGAGAAGCTTGATTTCTTTGGACATGCCAATGTCAACGCCGCCCATGTTCAGGCGCGGGGTGTCGAATTTAAGTTTGCGGGTTATGGTCATTGCCATGGTCTTATGTGCCGCAAACCTTTGTTTTACTCTGTCACCCCACGCCCGAACACGCGCCAATGTGGCATTAGCATGTCTTTCAATCTCTAAAGCCGTTTCACCATCGAACACCAAGACTATGTCATCTGCGAATGCCTGCACGTACTCGCCTCTGTTTTCTAGTTCCTTCAACAGAGAGTCCAAGAGCAAGTTCCACAGTGTGGGCCCCCCTATAGATCCCTGTACACAGCCCTTGCTTGTACTTTTGGTGGCTGTTTCTCCAGCGTAGCGGACTTCCACCCTACGGTCGCTCAGGTAGCTGTCGATGACCCTTCTTAGGTTTACCGGGCACTTTTCCTCAGCCAGTCGGATCCTTATTTCAGGCCACCACGCCCCGTCGAAGGCTCCCTCTATGTCCAGTGATACCATCGTAATCATACGTTTTTGTGCGAGCTTCGCTTGAATATGCTTCACTAAGGTGTAGAGGGAGTCTTCGGTGCTCCTTTGTGGCATGAAACCATACTGACGAGTACGCATCCCGGGTAAGATGTAGAACCTAATTCGGGTCATTAGCATCCTTTCAAAGATTTTTCCTAAGACCGGTAGAAGTCCGATGGGTCTATAGGATTTGGTCGCGCTATAGTCATCTTTACCGGGTTTCCGCAACGCTACGACTGTGGCCTCCTTCCATTTTTCGGGGAAGTATGCGCACGTGAGACACCCGTTTATGAGGGTTAGGAATAGGTCTGGGTCGGTGAATATCGCCTCTCGGCAGATATCCGCTGTGAGGCCGTCTGCGCCCGGTGCTTTCTTGACGTTGAAGGCTTTTACCGCAGAGTAGAGCTCCGTTTTTGTGAACGGCGGATCACATTGTTCATTATGTGTCGGATTGTTCACCGTATCGGCTTTCATTCTAACTCTGCGGTGTTCCGTACTTTCGCTGTTCGTGAGGTCTTCCGGATAAAATGTTTCGGCTAATGCCTTTGCGGAACCTTTTGCGTCTAGTGTCTTGCCCTCAACCTCAAGTAGGACGTCTTCCTCTCGCGTCGCGGTTCTGCCTATGACTCTGTAGATTCCCTGCCAGACCGTCTCCCTGTCCTGCTTCTCACAAAAGTTTTTCCAACTCGCAATCTTGGCTCGACCCGCTGCTCGTTCGTATTCGTCCTTAGTTTTTAGATACTCTTCGACTACTCTCTCGCGCCGGTACAGTGTGGCACAGCGGACTCTACGCTTTTTCGTAGCAACTTGCTTTTTGAGCTTTTCAAGCTCTTCGGACCACCACGGCATTTTGAGTGTTTGTGCTTGTTTGATTTTTGGGATTATGTCTGTGCATGTTTGAATTATTGCTTTTGTGTATGTGTTTACTGTTTCATTGATCTGTTTTTTATTTGTGATGTGTTCCATGTGCGTGTGTGTGAGTTTATGTTCTTCGAAATTTTTGGCCATTTTCTTACGAAACTGGTCCCAATTTACTTTTCTGGTGTTAAATTGTCTTGTAGTCCTTGTAATGTGTGTCCCTTCTGACTTCTGTAGTTGTAGTGTGAATGTAATGCCGTTGTGGTCCGAGCTTGTCAAACCCTCTTCCACTCGCCAGTTTCCTACTGATGCGAGAATATCCGCTGTGCAGGCCGTGATGTCTACGTGGCTTCTGTACCGCTTTTGTCCCCTGATTGTGTCGAAGGTAGGCACTGAGCTGGAATTTAAAATTTGCAGGTCGAGCTCATCGAGTGTGGATCTGATATCCTCCCCCCTACGGTTTGTCTCCGTGCTTCCCCACCAGATGTTCCAGGCGTTAACGTCCCCACCGATTACCAACCTAGAGTTTCCCATCTTATCGATTATACGCTCCACATGCTCTAAGTATGGTTCGAGCGGTTTGTCCTTCTCAAAGTACACAGATACCAGCGTGATCTGCCAGGCCTTTGTTCGGAGTCCCACCACCGTGATGTTGTTTGTGGTGAGTTCCGGGTACTGTATGACGTCCATCTTTGGATCGAAAACCGCGATGGCCGCCTTAACAGTCCCTTCTCCTACTTTACTGCTCTGGTAGACCCTTACGCCCTGGTAGCTGCGCACTTTCTTCGCCCGACCTACATACGGCTCTTGTATCAGCGCTGCTGCCGCTCTAGTTTTTACAGCTTCGATAAGTAGCTCCTCTGTAGCCAGCTGTTTCCGCCCTAGGTTGGCTTGTATGATACGGTATAGGGTGCCCTTAACAATATGCTACAGTTGATCGCGCAAGCGCGTCCCACTTACGCCTTACCGGGCATTCGTTGCTAAACGCGTTATGCTCGCTATTGCTTGTTTTTGCCTTAGTGCAGTTTATACAACTCGCCGGGCCGTCTGCCAGCCAGACCGGGCACTCGGATCTAAGGTGCGGTCCGCCGCAGTGGCTGCACACGTCGACCGGGTCACGGCAGTACTTTTTTCCGTGCCCGTATCCCAGGCAGCGCGAGCACTGGATCAGCGGAGACTGGTCCGTGACGCGCACGCGCTGCATGTCGATATGCACAACCCCAGCGGCAACCGCTCCTCGCCACACGGCCGGTGGCACCCTGACTACTACATTCGTGGTTAAGGGGTTTCTAGCCCTAGCGCGATAGCGAACCTCTATTTTTGCCTCATTTACGTTTTTGTTGCCTTCAAATAAATGTATGTTTTGCATCTTTAGAGCCTTTACGATGTCCTCATTTGTGTTACTGTTGAGGACACCGTAAATTTTCAAAAGAGGGTCTTTGTTTATCATTTGGTTAGGTTAGGTTTTTTTTTTTTTTTTTTTTTTTTTTTCCTGTCCGGGCGCAGAGGCCCGGCCCGCGAGCTAAGTGTGTCCCTGACTGAGTCAGGGTTGAGTACTGGGGTTTTCTTTATTTACCTAGTAATGTTTCTTAAAATAAAAAGGTAAATTATAATATATATCTAGATTGTTTTATCTAGTTGGGTGTGTTCTGGTGATTATCTAATTATTTTACAATTTTATTAATTACTCTATAGACTATTTATACATTAGGTTCACTCTCTACATATCAATAATTATCTTATCTTTATTATGACTATCCCGCACATTGCTTTTAATAGCTTTATGTTTTTACTTGGTGCATTTACATATTACAAATTTGTTTATGTTCTTTACGTATTTCTACAACATTTTATTAACAATATTTATTAAGTCTGGTACTACCTATTGTATTGGCATTGAGATTGCTTAACAACTACATTTTTACACATTTAATTTTCGGGCACTGTTTAACCCGTCCAGGGCACGACGCGTAAACAAATGCATGTACCAAAGTGCCACGCTTCCCGCCAAAAATTTTTTTTTGAGGTTGGAAAGATTCTAAATTGGATAAATTGTGATGTATTCGTTAATTATATTGTACAAAATATACATCACTGCAATGGTCTTGAACCGCTTTATCATTTTTACGATTAATAGAGATAATTACACTTACCGGAATTTAGTATTTCTGTGTTGAATATGATGTTTACAAATTTTTGGTCGTCACCTCGCACAATTCGCATGATTATGGCACTTTACGATGTAATTATTACACTCACAACACATTCACGACAAAGAAGGACCTTTTATGCACCCATTTTAGTAACACTTTCACCACAAAACGAAAATCTAATCAAGAAAAAGATTTAATTATCACGAAACAAAACGGTCCGCCATTGCGTTACACAGCCGCTACACCGGCACTGCAGGCAAACAAAAGCACTCAGTTGACGAAAAAATAGTTTACGTTAGTTTTTATTGCTGTAAACTCGACACTATCTGGTATGAAAGTGTTCATAGATATATTATACGTTAGTTTCCAGGCGATATGGAACACTACAATCGCTATATCGAGTATTATTTATCTAAATAACCTGCATGACGGACAATTTCGTACGCTTGACAAAAGTTTTCACATTTTATTTCGAAATATAAGCATCTATCACTAAAAAAAACACTGTTAGTACCTTACACATATATATTTCAGTAGATTACAGCACATTTACTCATCGTTTACGGTTTCCTGCCATTTTCGGAGACAAATAATCTGAAGCACTTGCACTCGAAAAATTGCAAAATGGCGGATCTAAAAATTTATGTTGACGAAATTTCTTTGATAATTATTTTTTTGTAATGTTTGTACACTTGGACTGGAAACAGCCAATAGAAATCGAGATTGTTATCTTGGCAATCGATTCGTGTAACGAAAACAAAGGATTGTCTATAGGCGACCGAGACAAAAAATAACAAATGAACGGCGCTCGCTTAGTATCACCCGTTAGATACTAAAGCGCTCGGGGGATTTGTTCCTTAGTATCACCCGTTAGATACTAAAGCGCTCCGGGGGTTAATATATCACAATATATTATAGTGATCCATTTCATACTTGTCTTTTTTTTTTTTTTTTTTTTTTTTTTTTTTTGCTAACTTACTTATTTTATATTTACATTCAGTGTTTCTGTATTTATTGGCTTCTCTCGCCATTCTAGGTGTACATAGATGGTATACATAGGTGTACATGTTACTTTTTTGTGTTTACTATGTTCATGCTTATAGTACTATTACAATTTTTTCAATTTGCGCCAGAGCTGGCGGTGCCACTCGCCTTTGTAGTGTGTATATGATAGTGTGTATGGTGTACTGTGCCGTGTTATGTGTTATTCTGTATTTTCTGCTTTATTGTGTTGTGTGCTATGTTGTTTTGTGTGTTATGCCATGTTTTGTGATTTATGTTATTTGTACTATGCTGTTTTGTGCTGTGTTACGTTGTATGCTGTGCTGTGCAGTATCGTATGCTGTGCTGTATTGTGTGCTGTGCTGTGTTTTGTGGTGTGGTGTACTGTGTGCTATGCTGTGCTGTACTGTGTTGTATGCTGTGCTTTGTTGTTTTCTGTACCTTGCTGTGTGCTGTGCTGTTTTGACTACTGTTTCTTGTGTGTTATACTATGTTGCGTGTTTTCCTGTGCTATATTGTGTCTTGCTGTAATGCATACTATATTGTGTTGTGACTGTGCTGTGTTGTGTTGTGTACTATGCTTTATTGTGTGCTGTGTTTGTTGTTATCTGCGTTGTGTTAAAAGTATTGTACTGTGTTTTGAGGTATTTTGTATTAATGGTGTGTTGTGTTGTATACTGTGCTGTATTACGTGATTTGCTTTTTGCTGGTATGTGGTGTAGCATATCATAGCATGTGTTTGATACTGTATCGTAAATTTTACTTTAGCTACAGTTTCTTTTAAATTTCCGAAAACTTTATTTTATTTTATTTTACTTGCTAAATATCTACATAGAATTGTATGTATTTTGTGTATAATATATTTTGTTTTTATGCGTTTTTTGTGTGGTGTTTGTTGCTTTATTCATGTTAAACTGTATTTGCTTTGTTATTTAAAAAGTTGTTTTTTGTTTTTATGTTACGTAAATGTTTGGGCCATAGGCCATCTTGTCCATCCATTTACATGTATACGTACTGTTTGTGTATTTATTGGTGTAGTGTTTTGTGTTAGTGTTTTGGTGTTATTTTTGTGTCTGTTTTCTACGCGTATGGCTTCCCAGTTTGGCTCCCTGGTGGCACCGCTCTTGCTGTTTTCTTGGGTAATTCTGCCCCCCGCGATATATTCTGTCCGCCGTGACCTTGTAGGTGAATATTTATGCTTTGTTTTGTATGTTTCGTGCGTGTTTGTTTGTGTGATTTCTTGGATGTTTGTGCGTCTTGTTATATTTGTGCTTGCGTAGTGTTTTTTGTCTGTTCGTGTGTGTTTGTTTCCGCTCGAAATTTGACCCGTTTTCGAATGAAAACGTGCCTCATTTGCATGGTTTGTATAGTTAGATCGTGTGTTTGATGTATGTTGTCTGTTTTTTATTGTGTTCCTGTAAAAAGTCACCACGGACAGAGCCCACGAAAGCCAGAGTCACCGTAATGTCGCCCTCAGCAATACGCCACGGTGGATCGCGCTAGCGCATCCCACTTCATTCTCACCGGGCATTCACCGCTGAAGGCGTTGTGTTCAGTTTTTTCCAGCTTGGCTTTGGCACAATTTACGCAACTGGCGGGACCATCCGCGAGCCAGACCGGGCACCCGGCTCTGAGGTGCGACCCGCCGCAGTGGCTGCACACATCGACCGGGTCCTGACAAAACTTTTTGCCGTGACCGTACCCGAGGCAGCGCGAGCACTGGATCAGTGGAGACTGGTCCGTGACCCGCACGCGCTGCATGTCGATGTGTACCACCCCTGCGGCGGTCGCCGCCTGCCACACAGTCGGTGGTACCTTAACCACTACGTTCGAGGTCAGTGGGTTCCTTGCTCTCGCTCTGTAATATATTTCGAGCTGCGCGTCCTCTATATCACAATTTTTAAAAAGGTGTGTATTTTGGTTTTTTAAGGACTTTACGATGTCCTCATCGGAGTTACTCCTGAGCACACCGTAAAGTTTTATGATGGGATTTTTGTTCTTCATTTCTAAGACTGTGAAGTTTTGTTCTTTTCCTGCTATTTTTTCCTTCACCCTTTTAATGTCTTCCTTATCCCTACACCCTACAATAATCTTTCTATCTCGCGCTCTTCTTATCCTGTCTATTCTCGTTCCTTCCTCCTTCGCGTTCAGCACTTTCCTTATTTTGTTAAAAACTTCCTCTCCCGTCTCGTTATCGTCTCTCGAGCCAATTATCAGCGAGTGCATTGCGCCGCACACCGGGGTCGCTGTTATACTCGCATAAGTCGGTCGGTCTGTCGGTTTGTCTGTTTGTGTGTCCGTTTGTTTTATTTGTACGATTTGGGAGAGTTTTTCTATCTGGACTTTATTTTCTAAGATTAATTTTGTTTGTTCGTCAATTTTTCCTACTAAAATTTCGTGTTGTTTTATCTGTTTGTCCGTCTGTGTTGTCTGTGCTGTCTCCGTATTTCTGCTTTTCGTTTGTTTGTATGTATCGGACGCCTGGGCCTGTCTAGCGGCGGTATCGCTCTCCTCTACCAGCTGGTACATCCGCTCGACGGCCGAGACGACCTTCTTCACGATCTCCCTGCTCGTATTTCGCGAGAGTTTCAGCTGTTCCTTCGCAAGAACGAGCAAGGAGCGCGCCTCGGAGATGCGGTCGCCGGTTTGAACATGCGCTGAAGGCACCGAAAACGCCTCGAGCGACTTCCGGCGCGCCGGCCCGGGCCCGGTCGGGCATTCCGGCCTGGGCCCGGGCGGGCGCTCCGTCCGTCGCGGCCCCGGAGATGAGTGAGGGGAAGAGGTGTGCAGCGGGGAGCCTGAGGCCCCCGCGGGTTCGCCGGGAGGCGAGGCCAGGCCGAGCTCTTCGGCTTCGGACAGCGTCATGGTCCGGCCGTGATTTTCCCGCGTCGGTTTCGCTGGAGTCCGGAACATGGTTTACAGAGCGACTAATTTAACGGCTACTACAGAACGAGAGCAAGTAGTAGTTTTATTATAAGTAAAAGTAAGTAATATCTGAACTCGGTGTAAAAGGCCGAGTCAGCTTTGTCTATGTTTGTTGTTTCTATTTGTCAATTATTTTTATAATATTTGTGACAATTTGTCTGTTGTGTTTCAGGTGCGTGCAGTGGCAGCGGGGTGTGGTGTGAGTGAGCGGTAGTATGCTAACTGTGTGAATGTTTGAAAGTTGAATACGTGTGTTGTTTTATTTATTGAATGCGATGAGTGTGTCTGCGCGTGAGTGATAGGTCGCTTATAGGCACGATGTGCCTATGATATACCTGTGTATGTGTGTGTTGTAAGAGAGTCGATGTGTGTGTTAGTGTATCTGGAATATGTGTGAGGTTGTGTGCGTGAACCTTGGTAGTCCAAGGAACCGTCAGTTTGTCCTGCTGTCTGCTGTGTAGGCGAGTGGCCGAGTGTCGTGTACACTATACATAGACTTATCTAACAACTTAATTCTAACTTATCCTAAGTGCCTCGAAAATATGCGGTGCACCAGAGGTGGGGTGCAGGATTGTTTGGCCTAAAGGTTTCGCTTCCCTTATTACCCGGTTTCTGTAAGTATATAGGTCCTTCAGAGGTCACCGAGATTCGTTATGGAATTTACGAGTCTCTTTTTGAAGCTACGATTTGATAGGTGAATACTTTCTGAGGGTGTTTAAGGGAGCGGAGCAAGGTTTTTGTTGGTTCTTTGTATGTCCGTCTGGTCTGTTAGTGTTGCGCCTCTCTGTTAAAATTACAAAGTACAACCCGAGTCAAGGGAGTGTGGGACAGGACCGTTTTACAGGACTGAGGGTGACGCGGGTGACCGGTGGGCTGTGGGTTGGGTTTTTGATAGTTACATACAGTAAGTGTCTATGGTGCTCGAAATAATGCAGACGCGTACGCGCTCGTGGTTACCGAGCCACGGCAGTGACTTACGTCTCGGAGGCAAAGCTTAGGCCGCGGTAAAGTAAAGGTTTGTAGTTACTATTTAGCTGATTCAAAGTTGCCCTTATATTATTTATTTACGTACTTAGTTTTATTAAATTTGAGGGGGATGGTGCTGCGGATAGTGTAATGGTATGTATCTAGACGCGGATGGTGATGTAGGTTCTAGATCCGTTTACAGTTTTTAGATCCACTGCACCGTTCCACAGTTATTTAGTTTTAAATTTTTAATTGAAGAAACGCTGATGATAATGATGCACGCTCTCCGATGAACTCTATTTGTGTTATCAGTAAAATTTTCCCACGCTATGGGTCTGTAAAAGGTTTTATATTATTTAATACAATAAAGGTTCCCACGCTATGAGCTCGTAAAAGTTTTTATTATCTTTCAACAATAGATTTTCCCACGGTCGATAGAACTTTCCCACGGTCAATCAGTTCCCACGCTCCACTAATCGATTGTGATAATATGGATTAATCTTTATCAGGTGAATGAACGGCGGGGGTCGGGACGGGCGGGCGGGCGCCGAGCTCCGAGCTCCGAGCGCGCGGCGGCCGGGCGCGGCGGGCGGCGGCGGGGGGGAGGGGGGGGCGGAGTGGAATGATACCGAATGTAATATATGAATATTGATATTAGTGGACAGAATTATAATTTATATATAAGATGGTTAGTTGTTTGATGTTGATGATGATGATGATGGTTTTACGTGACTGTGGCAGTATGATTGCTATATTATAAATATGAATGTATAACTATATTTACTTACTGTTAACGTTTTGTATGCAGATAATTTTAAGGTGAGGGGGTGTAGTATGACAGGGGGGGGTGGAAATAAATAAATAAATTAATGTATATAAAGATATGGAAACGCTGATCCCGACGGTTTTTTCAGATAATTTTTACTAAGCCTGGTTTTAAAGTTATTGCAGTCTGAAGATTTTAATATTTATCTTTGAATAAATGGTGGGGCAAGCGGGGCTCGGGACGGGAGGTGATGCACCGAGCGAGCGCAGGTCGGGCGCGCGGCGGCGGGGCGGGGCGCGGGGCGGGGGGGGCGGGGCGGCGCGCGGCGCGGAGCGGAATGATCTCAACAGTTGTACTATAGGTAGGTTACTTGTATTTTATAATGATGATGATGATGACTATTTGAATTTGGAAATCCTATATCTCTATTCCTGAATTGGTTTTTGATTATGGGATTATAAGAGACCAGAGGTGGGAAAATAACAAAAAAACACAATTAGTTTTACACAATTACATTTATACACGAAACTTAACAATAATACAAACGAAATCAAACCGATCTTATACAATTTAAACTAAAACAACTAAAAACTGATACTTAAAATGTACTCGACAGATAAAGATTACAATTTAAACTTTGGCTGGTCAAACAATCAGAGCTACCGCTTGAGAGGAGGTCCGGTGGCAGGAAAGAGACCGAACTGAGCGCGCGGTCGCTTATAAAGGTTTCCCCCACCACAGCGATCCCTTAAATCTCGTTTTCTGCTAACACGGCCTCTCCTGACTGGAGACGTCCTCGTCCTCCTATACTCCAGTCTGCAGGCTCCCAGTCGCGGTGGAAGTGCTGCGTACAGGCTCGTCTGGCGTTAAACGCACGTCGTCGGCCACCGTGGCTCGCTCGTGCGTGGACCCCGCATCATCATAATAAGACTGCATCTAGAGCCAGAAATAAAAACACATTTAACATAGCTGTCTAAAGAGTTTCATGTGATCTATGAAACTCAATTTTACATCTGGTAATTTTCTCACTGTGCCACTGAAGCCAACCATAGGCACGACGTTAGCATAGTTAGTTACAGTGGCACAGATTCACATGAACCATAGGCACGACGTTCGCATAGTTCAGTGAAGAAACACAAATCAACGAGAACCATAGGCACGACGTTAGCATAGTTCCGTACAATAACACAAACAAGAACCATAGGCACGACGTTAGCATAGTTCCGTACAATAACACAAATAAACAAGAACCATAGGCACGACGTTAGCATAGTTCCGTACAATAACACAAATAAACAAGAACCATAGGCACGACGTTAGCATAGTTCCGTACAATAACACAAATAAACAAGAACCATAGGCACGACGTTAGCATAGTTCCGTACAATAACACAAATAAACAAGAACCATAGGCACGACGTTAGCATAGTTCACATTGTCGACAACATGACATAGGCACGACGTTAGCGTATCATGTGTCACCTACCGTGTGACATAGGCACGACGTTAGCATATCACACGGAGGCAAGATACTTCACCCTCCAAAACAGCAGCACACGTTTAGCGGAGTCCACTCCCCTCGCCACGGCACCATGAATTCTGCCGCGGCTCGAGTCGATTTTCCACACGAGCCTGCCAGCAGCCGCAGCTCAAATCGACCGCGGGGAAGCGCTTTGACCACACGGCTCGACCCGCGCATACCGGAGTCGAATTTGAGAGTTGTCTGTGCCTGTTTTAAACAAAAACAAAAGAATTAACTTCTAATATTCCAGGAAGCTTCTTTAACGCTAAGGTTCAGTCTCATCTTGTCGAATTTGGTTAATAGCTCGTAGCCGTTTAGAGGCTCGCTGACGATGAATTTATCTCATTGCCTCTATTTCTTACAACATGGGTAGCCGCTTCCAACCCCAGAACTAAATTTAGAGGCGATAGATAAGCTGGTAGTTTTCTTTTTTTTCTAGTCATGTTTAAGACTAGTTGAAATCGCCACATTACATCCGAGCACTCTAGCGGTGGCTGCACTCAATGCAATCTACGTTTAGTGAAGGCAGACAAGAGTAACGTTCGACTCGGTCGTACCTGACCTTGAATTAGTCTAAGATGTAATGGAATAGGTCATTAAAAGCACTGAAGTCATGAATATTTGGATCAAAATTAGAAAGATAGTAGTGGATGGATCTCACCAAAGTTACTGCAGTAAACGCGTCGTTGAGACGCTCCTTAACACCTGCGAGGGTCAGGCTCGAAACCTCACCGCGTGATGTTGCTGCAGCCAGCTGAACCTGTGCTAGCCTGGCTTGCTCCCAAGCGCTAGGAACTGCCGCAGCAACGCCACAAGGAAGCTCTGCCGCGTGGCGTGGCGCCAGATTCTCGACAGCCGCAAGAGCGCAGCACCTCGGATTCCTCATTTGTGAGGAAACCGCATGGTTTTGTCCCTCCAGTGACGCCAATCTATTCAAAATGGATTGTTTTGGTTAAAACATACTAGAAGGGCTGCGTTGTCTTTGACGCGACCCACGTTTACTATTTGAGCTGCGATTTCGCGAGCGGTTTCTACTTTTTCGCTTTTTATCGGACGAAATTTTTGACAAATATTCTAAAATTAGGCTGATTTAGACTGAAATTATCAAAAACAAGTAGCAAAAAAGATTTAAAGGCAAAAATCACGACTAAATAACAAAAATTAGCAACAAAATTACTTTTGTAATAAAAGCAAAGGTTACAAAATGTTTTCACAAAAAAAAACGTCTGTTCACTAGGTTTCTTCTTTTTAATTGGATTGGAAGGTACTCACCAAATGAAGTTCTACTTTACCACAAGAATCGTCACAAGATACAAACCACTTTTTTTTTTTTGATGGTAGATTCCACGGAAAAAATATTACGCAAATTGTTTGAGCAGCCAAAACGTCCTTTATCAGGATGTACGGACAAGGACACGCGAGTTATCGAATCCCACTTCTGATATAAGAGACCAGAGGTGGGAAAATAACAAAAAACACAATTAGTTTTACACAATTACATTTATACACAAAACATAACCATAATACAAACGAAATCAAACCGATCTTATACAATTTAAACTAAAACAACTAAAAACTGATACTTAAAATGTACTCGACAGATAAAGATTACAATTTAAACTTTGGCTGGTCAAACAATCAGAGCTACCGCTTGAGAGGAGGTCCGGTGGCAGGAAAGAGACCGAACTGAGCGCGCGGTCGCTTATAAAGGTTTCCCCCACCACAGCGATCCCTTAAATCTCGTTTTCTGCTAACAGGATATATAATTATTATTATTTTATCTCTATACTACGGATGGCTGCAATATTTGTACGGCTGATTATGATGATGATGTGCTGATAATTTTTCAATTTACTAAATGTAATGTATTGTATTGAGTTAGGGAGCTTGTGGCGATAACACTAGTATACAATTTTAATTTTTTGAGGAGGGAGGGGGGGGTGGTATGGGGGGGAGGGGATACTTGTTTGAGGAAAGATATGCGTAGAACTTGTGTATACGTAGTATACACAACTTCCGTCCAATTTCGTCTACGACCCACCGTTCCGGAGATATTTAGGGTTTTTCTATAAAATATAAAAAATTTTTGGAAAAAGAGGGGTGGTTAAGGGGTGGGGTTAGATTTTAATAAGGTCGGGGGTCAATATTTGTGGTATACGAAGTATACCATAAAGTCGTGTCAATTTTTGTCTAAAACGTACCGTTTTCGAGATATTTGCGTTTTAATTATATTTTGGGGGGGAGGGGGGGAAGAAGGTTTGTCGCAGATAAAGAATGAGGTTACTAACAATACGGCTTTTTCGAAATGTCTCTGCGACCCTCTGATCTGAAGTTATTTAGCCTCAAAGTTTGCACCCCTTACCCCTTGTTTAAGTGATTGGGGGTCAAGGGGGGAGAATTATTAAATGGAATTTATATAGTATCGTCCAAAAACGTGCCCTCCACGATCTGGCACGGTCAGAATGTCAAAAACTAATGTTTTAAAATTTTGAAATTTTCATACAAACAAATTCTACGGAAGCTCACCTTCAGGCCAGCGTCGTTCTCGTTCTCTAAGTAAGTGAAGCTACTTTGAAAGTAGGTCAATCGGCCAATGGACTTTACCACACTATCGTGCAGTTTTTGGTAATTCCCTTTTGGGATTAATGTCTTGTATCTTCGTCAGTTATTAACATAAAAATCCAAATTGACCGTCAATCTTTTTGTTTTGAGTTAGACTATTTTATACATATAACGTTATATTTTTCATGCAACACAATTTCTAGTAATCAAGTTTTAAAACTGATCTAGATTTTTTTTTTTTTTTTTTTACCAATTACAAATTTTTTTACAAAACTACTTATAACTAACCCGATCTTCGTCCGATTCCGTCGATCCTGGTGTCCCCGAGTTGGTGTCGACGTACTGCTTGCAGTCCTGTGCTCGGGTTGGCTCTTCTGTTCCGGGATCGGGATATCGTTTTCCGGGCTTCCGGACTTCCTGTTGTTTCTCCTTCGCAGCTTCGTCCTTGTACGCGGTGGGTGTCCAATATTGGTGTCCACTGACAGAGCGTGAAAAGGTGATTAGTCTGAAAACTGCAAAGGAGGGGGTTACAGATCTGGTTTGACCAGCGTAAATTTTTGAAGATACAGGAACCAGTCCTATATCTCGTCGGTTTGCGGTTTTATTGGTGATATTTCGGTCAATTATTGACCGATCTTCAATTTTTCTTTTTCACTGTAATCCAGTCTTCTTTATGTACAAAATGGTGTGCAACACTTGTGATTTTGGCGAGGTTTAAATGGTTTAATTTCACTTTTAGGCAGGCAACAAATCGAAACAATTTATAATAAATTTAAAATAATTTTAACTCGATAGTATGCGTGTTGCCTGACTCGCTCTTGGGTTGGCACTGGGTTAGGTTAGGTTAGGTTGGGGGGGGGTGCGGTGATCGGAAACCTCCTCGTGGTGCATCCTGGGCAACGTCACTCGGTAACTTATCTCCGTATATCTTACCCAGTGGCGGCTAATTCCGGTCGGGGAAGGCCGAACTTCTGAACGTGCTCCTCACCCTTAGAGTTGCACGAGCAGAAGTTCGGTAGGGGGGGGACTGAAATGACTTGGAATGTTAGTGGGCTGATACGCTATCTGGCCTACTAACATCCAAGTCATTTCAGAAAGTGGTGGCGTGTCTTCCGGTGGACTCTGATGGCAGAGTCCAGTGCGGACAGACGCGGGCGCTTCTAAGCGCAGAGTTGGTTGATCCGGGAAGGATCGGAGAGATCGCTTTGTGTTGCGACACTTTGCGATTTTCGTCGGGTGTCGCAACGCAAAGTCCCACATCTCAAGGTTTGGGGGTTGCCGAGGGGAGTGTCTGGCGCGCGAGCCGGTGACTGCGCTGCTTACAGGGCGTAGTCTCCGACTGGCGATCCAGGCATGGTCGACGGGAGGTCGGCCGTTAGACCCCCCCACAGGGGAGCTTCACCCTCATGAAGCATAACAGTATGATGAGTGACACCGATTTTAAAAGATATACCCAGGAGGGTCCTCGCGAGAGGGAATCCCTCCACGCTCCGGCGTGCAGTCCCCGATCGTATTCTGGGGGGGACAAAAATCGATTGACTTCTAAAAACAACGACGACATTGGCTTACGAACTTCGGACTTTGATAACGCAAGTGGATTGGTTCCTGACGGAACAACAAAGAGGGAGGCTCGTGCTCCACGCTCGAGGAGGTATGAGTGTACACCCTCAGTGAAACCTGAAGGGGACTCCGCCTCTCCGAGGCGTAGCAGGACTTCAGTCTCTTCCGAAAGGAAGCGGGCCCGCTCCGATGACCGGAGCAGTTGCGGAGGTGATCCGTTGAGCACTGACCCTGAGTCAGATGCTCCGGCCGCCAAACTGCAGAATGTGCCGAGGCGTGGTAGAGGCCGACCGCCAACTACGGGTGTTGGCGTTGGCCGAGCGGCGGCCAGGGCGGCAGCGTTGGTCGCGCAGAAGAGAGATATGGAGAGGAGGGCGGAGGAACTGGTGGCCCGAATGACCACTCCCACCCACTCGGCGGACGCCTCTTTGAGGCCAACGTCTGAGTCGGAGACGGAGTCGTCATGGGGGATGTCTTTCACCGCGGAAGAGAAGGAGGCTTTTGTCGAGCACGAGATGGAGATGTCCAGCAAGTTGAGGGAGTGCTACGCCACAATCACTCACGTGGCGGATCACTCCGGTAACCTGTCTGGGCCATTTAAGAATGCACTGCGTGAAGCGGTACGCTCTATGCAGGTGATTTTTAAGGAGTACAGTGAAAGGACTGGTGAGAGGGAGTACGACTCGATGGAAAACGCAAATATCCGCCATCGAGCCGAGATTAAGGGGCTCCGCAAGGAGGTTGAAACGCTCCGAAAGGAGCTAAAGGAGGTTCGCGCGGCGGCTCCACCGCCGGCGCCTAAGAAGGACCCCGGCCCGTCAGCACGGTCCGCACCGGCTCTGGAAGAGCTGGAGCAGCGGATAGTGCGGCAGGTCGGGGATATGGTGAACGCCAGACTGGCGGCAATGGAGGAGCGCCTTCTCCCGGAGAAGCGCGCCAGACCTCCACTCGCCGCCGATCGCGGTCTGGAAGCGCAGGAACCGGTCCCTGGGTGCTCGTCTGCACCCATGGTCTTGGAGGAGGCATGGCCGCCCCTGAAGTACCCGAAGGGCAAGGGCCCCGGTAAGGGAAAAGGGAAGGCGGCCAAACCGGACGGGACTAGGAGTGGCAATGCCGCCGAAGTCGGGCGAGACGTGGCCCCACCACCTTCGAGTAAACCAGCTGCTGGCAGCGGCTGGGTCGAGGTGGTGAGTAAGGGCAAGAAGAGGAAGGCTAGGAGGAAGGGAAAGAAGGAGGCAACCGGGACCTCGGCACCTAGGGCGAAGAGAACGCCGAAGCCGAGGATCCGGATCCCGCGCACCTCTGCTGTGGTCTTTACGATCCAGCCGAGCGCAGCGGAGAGAGGCCTGACATACAAAGCGGCCTTGGAGGCGGCCAAGGAGCGCATCGATCTGGACGCGATGGGGATCGAGCCCCTTGGCTTCCGAACGGCCGCAACTGGAGGAAAGGTGATGGAGCTGGCGGGGGAGGACAACGCCGCGAAGGCGAACTCCCTCGCAATTAAGCTAAGAGAGGTGTTCCCGGCGGAGGACGTCCGTGTCACCAGACCGGAGAAATGCGCAGAGCTGCGTATCTCTGGTCTGGATGACACGGTGACAAAGGAGGAGGTGGCCTTGGCCATATCAGCAGCGGCGGAGTGTCCCGATGACCTGGTGAAGGTCGGCGACATCCGCCGCAACATAGCGGGTAACGGTACGGCGATGGTCCGTTGTCCCGCGATGGCGGCGAAGCGGGTCGCAAAGTGCGACCGCTTCAGGGTGGGGTGGAGTTTGGCGCGCCTTCGCGTGCTGGATCCACGCCCACTGCGCTGCTTCCGGTGCCTGGTAGCTGGGCACGTCCGGGAGCAGTGCAAGTCCGAGGTCGACCGTAGTAGCGCCTGCTACCGGTGCAGTCGACCTGGACATAGGGCCAGCGAGTGCTCGGCTGAGCCGCACTGCGTATTGTGCGCAGAAGCGAGTCAGCCAGCCGAGCATCGCATCGGCGGCAAGGGTTGTACCTTGCCTCCGAGGCGCAAGCCTGGTCTGCCAGAGGGGCAGAAGCCAGGGGACTCTGGGCGTCGGGTTCGGGGGAACCCGGCGTCCACTTAGGAGTCCGTGAGGGCGAGCGATGTGTCGGTGTCTCGCACATCGCCGCAGAGACGGCTGGAGCCAAAGGCTCCCCGAGAGGAGGCCCAGCGGCCGGCGCGACGTGGCAGGGCAGTGGTGAGTGCAACCGTGACCCTGCTCCCTGTCGCCTAGCGGTGAGAGGAGACACTCCAGTGGTTTTAGTGGGTAGGCCGTCGGTCGGGAGTGACGGAGAGTCCCACATAACCACCGGCTTCCCCCCGGGGGCCGGTGGTATGCGTAACGCATTTCCACTGGGAAACAAAAAAAAAAAAAAAAAAAAAAAAAAAAAAAAAAGGTTAGGTTAGGTTGGGGTGCGGTGATCGGAAACCTCCTCGTGGTGCATCCTGGGCAACGTCACTCGGTAACTTATCTCCGTATATCTTACCCAGTGGCGGCTAATTCCGGTCGGGGAAGGCCGAACTTCTGAACGTACTCCTCACCCTTAGAGTTGCGCGAGCAGAAGTTCGGTAGGGGGGGGACTGAAATGACTTGGAATGTTAGTGGGCTGATACGCTATCTGGCCTACTAACATCCAAGTCATTTCAGGGAGTGGTGGCGTGTCTTCCGGTGGACTCTGATGGCAGAGTCCAGCGCGGAAGGACACGGGAGTTGGTCGGGAGTTCGCTTTGTGTTGCGACACTTAGCGATTTTCGTCAGGTGTCGCAACGCAAAGTGCCACATCTCAAGGTTCGGGGGTTGCCGAAGAGAGTGTCTGGCACGGGAGTCCGAAACTGCGCTGCTTTCAGGGTGTAGTTTCGGGCTGGCGATCCAGGCATGGTCGACGGGAAGTCGGCCGTTAGACCCCCACACAGGGGAGCTTCACCCTCATGAAGCAAAAAGAATGATGAAGAAAAGTGAAATTAATAAAACTACCCAGGAGGGTCCCCGAAAGGGGGAATCCCTCCAGGCTCCGGCCTGCAGTCCCCATTCGTTTTCTGGGGGGGACAAATTTCACTCGATCTCTAATAACGACGACAATGGCAAACACACGACGGAATTGATAAAAGCAAGCGGATTGGCAAGTGATGCAAGGAGTAGTAAGGAGACTCGTGCTGCGCGCTCGAGGAGGAAGGAGTGTACACCCTTCGTTAAACTCGAAGGGGACTCCACCTCTCAGAGGCGTAGGACATCGGTCTCTTCGGAGAGGAAGCGGTCTCGCTCCGATGACCGGAGCAGCTGCGGAGGCGAGCCATTGAGCACCGACCCTGAGTCGGATGCTCCGGCCGTCAAGGTTCATACTACGCCGAGGCGTAGCAGAGGCCGACCGCCGACGACAGGTGCGGGCGTAGGCCGAGCTGCGGCCAAGGCGGCAGCGGTGGCTGCGGAACGGGCGGAGATGGAGAGGAAGGCAGAAGAGCTGGTGGCTCGTATGTCTACTCCCATCCCCCCAGCGGATGGCTCTCAGAGGCAGACGTCTGCGTCGGAGGATGAATCCTCACTTGGGATGTCCTTGACCGGAGAGGAGAGAGATTACGTTGGCGCGATGGAGCAAGCGCTGAACGAAAAGCAGAAGGAGTGCTACGACACCATACGCCACGTGGCGGAACGCTCCAGTAATTTGTCGGGGCCCTTCAAGTGTGCCCTGATTGATACAATTGTCACCCTGAAAACGGTGCACAAGCAGTACGCAAATAGGTACACGAACAGGGAAGCGGACTCGCTGGAAAACGCAAACCAGCGCCAGCGAGCCGAAATAAGAGGACTCCGCAAGGAGATAGAGGGACTCCGCAGGGAGTTGAAGGAGGTTCGTGCGGCGGTTCCCCCGCCAGCACCTGAGAAGGACCCCGGCCCGTCAGCACGGTCCGCACCGGCTCTGGAGGAGTTGGAGCAGCGGATAGTGCGGCAGGTCGGGGATATGGTGAACGCCAGACTGGCGGCAATGGAGGAGCGCCTTCTCCCGGAGAAGCGCGCCAGACCTCCACTGGCAGCCGACCGCAGTTTGGAGGCACAGGAACCGGTACCTGGGTGCTCTTTTGCACCCATGGAGCTGGAACCGCTTACCTCATCCGCGGTCTTAGAGGAGACTTGGCCGCCCCTCAAGTACCCTAAGGGCAAGGGCCCGGGGAAGGGAAAGAGGAAGGCGGTCAAACCCCAGGACGTGACAGTGGGCGGCAAGGCCGCTAACACCGGAAGTGACGGAGTCCCGCCACCATCGAGTAAACCGGCTGCTGGCAGCTGGGTCGAGGTGGTGGGCAAGGGGAGAAGGAGGAAGGCGAGGAAAAGGGAGGCAACCGAGACCTCGGCACCCGCGGCGAAGAGGGCGCCGAAGCCGAGGATCCGGATCCCGCGCACCTCGGCTGTGGTCATTACGATCCAGCCGGATGCGGCGGAGAAGGGCCTCACTCACAAGGCGGCGTTGGAGGCAGCCAAGGGGCAGATCGATCTGGACGCGATGGGGATGCGTAAAGCATTTCCACTGGGTAACAAAAAAAAAAAAAAAAAAAAAGGTTAGGTTAGGTTGGGGTGCGGTGATCGGAAACCTCCTCGTGGTGCATCCTGGGCAACGTCACTCGGTAACTTATCTCCGTATATTTTACCCAGTGGCGGCTAATTCCGGTCGGGGAAGGCCGAACTTCTGAACGTGCTCCTCACCCTTAGAGTTGCACGAGCAGAAGTTCGGTAGGGGGGGGACTGAAATGACTTGGAATGTTAGTGGGCTGATACGCTATCTGGCCTACTAATATCCAAGTCATTTCAGGGAGTGGTGGCGTGTCTTCCGGTGGACTCTGATGGCAGAGTCCAGCGCGGAAGGGCACGGGAGTTGGTCGGGAGTTCGCTTTGTGTTGCGACACTTAGCGATTTTCGTCAGGTGTCGCAACGCAAAGTGCCACATCTCAAGGTTCGGGGGTTGCCGAAGGGAGTGTCTGGCACGGGAGTCCGCAACTGCGCTGCTTACAGGGCGTAGTTTCGGGCTCACGATCCAGGCATGGTCGACGGGAGGTCGGCCGTTAGACCCCCACACACAGGGGAGCTTCACCCTCATGAGGCACATTTTGTAATGGAGAACAGCGATTTTAAGAGATTTACCCAGGAGGGTCCCCGAAAGGGGGAATCCCTCCAGGCTCCGGCCTGCAGTCCCCGATCGTATTCTGGGGGGGACAAAAATCGTTTGGGATCAAAACACGACGACACTAGCACACGAATTATTGACACCGATCATGCAACTGGCAAGGTTACTGATGGTACGAGGAAGAAAGAGACTCGTGCTGCGCGCTCGAGTAGGAAGGAGTGTACACCCTTCATAAAACTTGAAGGGGACTCCACCTCCCAGAGGCGCAGCAGGCCTTCGGTCTCTTCAGAGAGGAAGCGGGCGCGCTCCGATGACCGGAGCAGCTGCGGAGGAGAGCCGTTGAGCACCGACCCGGAGTCGGATGCTCCGGCCGCAAAGGTGCAGAATACGCCGAGGCGTGGCAGAGGCCGACCGCCAACGACAGGCGCGGGCGTAGGCCGAGCTGCGGCCAAGGCGGCAGCGGTGGCTGCACAACAGGTGGAGATGGAGAAGAGGGCTGAGGAATTGGTGGCCCGCATGTCCACTCCTATTCGCTCGGCGGACGCCTCTTTGAGGCCGACGTCTGAATCGGAGACGGACTCAACATGGGGCCTGTCCTACACTGCAGAGGATAAGGAGCTGATTGTTGAGCACGAGAGGGAGCTGGAGAACAAGATGGAGAACATCTGGGACACGGTACAGCATGTGGCGGAGCGATCTGCACACCTGTCGGGCCCTTTTAAGTATGCCCTGACTAGTGCGGTCGCCTCACTCAAGGAAGTGTACAAGGAGTACCAGTACAGGACGAGTGAAAGGGAGTCGGACGCGCTGGAGAACGCGAACACGCGCCAGCGAGCCGAAATAAGGGGGCTCCGCAAGGAGATTGAGGGACTCCGAAAGGAGTTGAAGGAGGTTCGGGCGGCGGCTTCGCCGCCGGCGCCTAAGAAGGACCCCGGCCGGTCAGCACGGTCCGCACTGGCTCTGGAAGAGCTAGAGCAGCGGATAGTGCGGCAGGTCGGGGATATGGTGAATGCCAGACTGGCGGCAATGGAGGAGCGCCTTCTCCCGGAGAAGCGCGCCAGACCTCCACTAGCCGCCGATCACAGTCTGGAGGCGCAGGTACCGGTACCGGGGTGCTCGTCTGCACCCATGGACCAGGAGCCAACAGCCTCGACTGCGGTATTAGAAGAGGCATGGCCGCCCCTGAAGTACCCCAAGGGCAAGGGCCCAGGGAAGGGAAAAGGGAAGGCGGCCAAAAACCCGGACGTGACAGTAAGCGGCAAGGCCGCTGAAACCAGAGGGAACGAAGCCCCGCCACCTCATTCAGCTGCCAGCGGCTGGACAGAGGTGACCAAAAAGGGGCGAAACCGGAAGAGGAAGAAGAAGAAGGAGGCAACCGGGACCTCGGCACCTAAGGCGAAGAGGACGCCGAAGCCGAGGATCCGGGTCCCGCGCACCTCGGCTGTGGTCTTTACGATACAGCCGGGTGCAGCGGAGAGAGGCCTCACCTACAAGGCGGCCTTGGAGGCGGCCAAGGAGCGCATCGACCTGGAGGCGATGGGGATCGAGCCCCTTGGCTTCCGAACGGCCGCAACGGGTGGGAAAGTGATGGAGCTTGCGGGGGAGGACAACGCCGCGAAGGCGAACTCCCTCGCAATGAAGCTTAGAGAGGTGTTCCCAGTGGAGGACGTCCGAGTCACCAGACCGGAGAAATGCGCGGATCTGCGTATCTCTGGTCTGGATGATACGGTTACAAAGGTGGAGGTGGCCTTGGCCATATCAGTAGCGGCGGAGTGTCCCGATGACCTTGTCAAGGTCAGCGACATCCGCCGCAACGCAGCGGGCAACGGTACGGCGATGGTCCGTTGTCCCGCGATGGCGGCGAGGCGGGTCGCAAAGTGCGACCGCCTCAAGGTGGGGTGGAGCTCGGCGCGCATCTGCGTGCTGGATCCACGCCCACTGCGCTGCTTCCGGTGCCTGGTAGCAGGGCACGTCCGGGAGCAGTGCAAGTCCGAGGTCGACCGTAGCAGCGCCTGCTACCGGTGCAGTCGACCCGGACACAACGCCGGCGCGTGCACGGCCGAGCCGCACTGCGCATTATGCGCAGCTGCAGGAAAGCCGGCCGAGCACCGCATCGGCGGCAAGGGCTGCCCCTTGCCTCCGAGGCGCAGGCCTGGTCTGCCGGAGGGGCAGAGTGTCTGGCGCGCGAGCCGGTGACTGCGCTGCTTACAGGGCGTAGTCTCCGACTCGCGATCCAGGCATGGTCGACGGGAGGTCGGCCGTTAGACCCCCCCACAGGGGAGCTTCACCCTCATGAAGCATAACAGTATGATGAGTGACACCGATTTTAAAAGAATTACCCAGGAGGGTCCCCGAAAGGGGGAATCCCTCCAGGCTCCGGCCTGCAGTCCCCGATCGTATTCTGGGGGGGACAAAAATCGATTGGCTGCTAAAAACAACGACGACATTGGCTTACGAACTACGGACTTTGATAACGCAAGTGGATTGGTTCCTGACGGAACAACAAAGAGGGAGGCTCGTGCTCCACGCTCGAGGAGGTATGAGTGTACACCCTCAGTGAAACCTGAAGGGGACTCCGCCTCTCCGAGGCGTAGCAGGACTTCAGTCTCTTCCGAAAGGAAGCGGGCCCGCTCCGATGACCGGAGCAGTTGCGGAGGTGATCCGTTGAGCACTGACCCTGAGTCAGATGCTCCGGCCGCCAAACTGCAGAATGTGCCGAGGCGTGGCAGAGGCCGACCGCCAACTACAGGTGTTGGCGTTGGCCGAGCGGCGGCCAGGGCGGCAGCGTTGGTCGCGCAGAAGAGGGATATGGAGAGGAGGGCGGAGGAACTGGTGGCCCGAATGACCACTCCCACCCACTCGGCGGACGCCTCTTTGAGGCCAACGTCTGAGTCGGAGACGGAGTCGTCATGGGGGTTGTCCTTTACCGCAGAAGAGAAGGAAGCTTTTGTCGAGCACGAGATGGAGATGGCCAGCAAGTTGAGGGAGTGCTACGCCACAATCACTCACGTGGCAGATCACTCCGGTAACCTGTCTGGGCCATTTAAAAATGCACTGCGTGAAGCAGTACGCTCTATGCAGGTGATTTTTAAGGAGTACAGTGAAAGGACTGGTGAGAGGGAGTACGACTCGATGGAAAACGCAAATATCCGCCATCGAGCCGAGATTAAGGGGCTCCGCAAGGAGGTTGAAACGCTCCGAAAGGAGCTAAAGGAGGTTCGCGCCGCGGCTCCACCGCCGGCGCCTAAGAAGGACCCCGGCCCGTCAGCACGGTCCGCACCGGCTCTGGAAGAGCTGGAGCAGCGGATAGTGCGGCAGGTCGGGGATATGGTGAACGCCAGACTGGCGGCAATGGAGGAGCGCCTTCTCCCGGAGAAGCGCGCCAGACCTCCACTCGCCGCCGATCGTGGTCTGGAAGCGCAGGAACCGGTCCCTGGGTGCTCGTCTGCACCCATGGTCTTGGAGGAGGCATGGCCGCCCCTGAAGTACCCGAAGGGCAAGGGCCCGGGTAAGGGAAAAGGGAAGGCAGCCAAACCGGACGGGACTAGGAGTGGCAATGCCGCCGAAGTCAGGCGAGACGTGGCCCCACCACCTTCGAGTAAACCAGCTGCCGGCAGCGGCTGGGTCGAGGTGGTGAGTAAGGGCAAGAAGAGGAAGGCTAGGAGGAAGGGAAAGAAGGAGGCAACCGGGACCTCGGCACCTAAGGCGAAGAGGACGCCGAAGCCGAGGATCCGGGTCCCGCGCACCTCGGCTGTGGTCTTTACGATCCAGCCAAGCGCAGCGGAGAGAGGCCTCACATACAAAGCGGCCTTGGAGGCGGCCAAGGAGCGCATCGATCTGGACGCGATGGGGATCGAGCCTCTTGGCTTCCGAACGGCCGCAACTGGAGGAAAGGTGATGGAGCTGGCGGGGGAGGACAACGCCGCGAAGGCGAACTCCCTCGCAATGAAGCTAAGAGAGGTGTTCCCGGCGGAGGACGTCCGTGTCACCAGACCGGAGAAATGCGCGGAGCTGCGTATCTCTGGTCTGGATGACACGGTGACAAAGGAGGAGGTGGCCTTGGCCATATCAGCAGCGGCGGAGTGTCCTGATGACTTGGTGAAGGTCGGCGACATCCGCCGCAACATAGCGGGTAACGGTACGGCGATGGTCCGTTGTCCCGCGATGGCGGCGAAGCGGGTCGCAAAGTGCGACCGTTTCAGAGTGGGGTGGAGTTTGGCGCGCCTTCGCGTGCTGGATCCACGCCCACTGCGCTGCTTCCGGTGCCTGGTAGCTGGGCACGTCCGGGAGCAGTGCAAGTCCGAGGTCGACCGTAGTAGCGCCTGCTACCGGTGCAGTCGACCTGGACATAGGGCCAGCGAGTGCTCGGCTGAGCCGCACTGCGTATTGTGCGCAGAAGCGAGTCAGCCAGCCGAGCATCGCATCGGCGGCAAGGGTTGTACCTTGCCTCCGAGGCGCAAGCCTGGTCTGCCAGAGGGGCAGAAGCAAGGGGACTCTGGGCGTCGGGTTCGGGGGAACCCGGCGTCCACTTAGGAGTCCGTGAGGGCGAGCGATGTGCCGGTGTCTCGCACATCGCCGCAGAGACGGCTGGAGCCAAAGGCTCCCTGAGAGGAGGCCCAGCGGCCGGCGCGACGTGGCAGGGCAGTGGTGAGTGCAACCGTGACCCTGCTCCCTGTCGCCTAGCGGTGAGAGGAGACACTCCAGTGGTTTTAGTGGGTAGGCCGTCGGGAGTGACGGAGAGTCCCACATAACCACCGGCTTCCCCCCGGGGGCCGGTGGTATGCGTAACGCATTTCCACTGGGAAACAAAAAAAAAAAAAAAGGTTAGGTTAGGTTGGGGTGCGGTGATCGGAAACCTCCTCGTGGTGCACCCTGGGCAACGTCGACCCTGAGTCGGACCCTGAGTCGGATGCTCCGGCCGCCAAGGTGCATACTGCGCCGAGGCGTGGCAGAGGCCGACCGCCGACGACAGGTGCGGGCGTGGGCCGAGCTGCAGCCAAGGCGGCAGCGGTGGCTGCGGAACGGCCGGAGATGGAGAGGAGGGCTGAGGAGCTGGTGGCTCGTATGTCTACTCCCATCGCCTCGGTGGATGCCTCTTTGAGGCAAACGTCAGAGTCCGAGGAGGAATCGTCATTGGGGATGTCCATGACCGCAGAGGAGAGAGACTACGTTGGCGCAATGGAGCAAGTGCTGACTGAAAAGAGGGAGGAGTGCTACGCCACCATACGCCACGTGGCGGACAACTCCGGTAATTTGTCGGGGCCCTTCAAGTGTGCCCTGAGGGATGCTGTTGTCATGCTGAAAACGGTGCACAATCAGTACGACAACAGGTACACGAACAGGGAAGCGGACTCGCTGGAAAACGCAAACCAGCGCCAGCGAGCCGAAATAAGAGGGCTCCGCAAGGAGATAGAGGGACTCCGCAAGGAGTTGAAGGAGGTTCGTGCGGCGGTTCCCCCGCCAGCACCTACGACGGACCCCGGCCCGTCAGCACGGTCCGCACCGGCTCTGGAGGAGTTGGAGCAACGGATAGTGCGGCAGGTCGGGGATATGGTGAATGCCCGGCTGGCGGCAATGGAGGAGCGCCTTCTCCCGGAGAAGCGCGCCAGACCTCCACTCGCCACCGATCGCAGCCTAGAGGCGCGGGAACCGGTCCCTGGGTGCTCGTCTGCACCCATGGACCAGGAGCCATCGGCCTCGACTGCGGTCTTGGAGGAGGCATGGCCGCCCCTGAAGTACCCCAAGGGCAAGGGCCCGGGGAAGGGAAAAGGGAAGGCGGCCAAAATACCGGACGGGACAGTAAGCGGCAAGGCCGCTGACACCAGAGAAGACGCAGCCCCCCCACCTCAACCAGCTGCCAGTGGCTGGACAGAGGTGGCAAAAAAGGGGCGAAACAGAAAGAGAAAGAAGAAGGAGGCAACCGGGACCTCGGCACCTAAGGCGAAGAGGACGCCGAAGCCGAGGATCCGGGTCCCGCGCACCTCAGCTGTGGTCCTTACGATACAGCCGGGCGCAGCGGAGAGAGGCCTCACGTACAAAGCGGCCTTGGAGGCAGCCAAGGAACGCATCGATCTGGATGCGATGGGGATCGAGCCCCTTGGCTTCCGAACGGCCGCAACGGGAGGTAAGGTGATGGAGCTGGCGGGGGAGGACAACGCCGCGAAGGCGAACTCCCTCGCGATTAAGCTCAGAGAGGTGTTCCCGGCGGAGGACGTCCGAATCACCAGACCGGAGAAATGCGCGGAGCTGCGTATCTCCGGTCTGGATGACACGGTAACAAAGGAGGAGGTGGCCTTGGCCATATCAGCAGCGGCGGAGTGTCCCGACGACCTGGTGAAGGTTGGCGACATCCGCCGCAACATGGCGGGCAACGGTACGGCGATGGTCCGTTGTCCCGCGACGGCGGCGAGGCTAGTCGAAAAGTGCGACCGCCTCAGGGTGGGGTGGAGTTCGGCGCGCCTTCGCGTGCTGGATCCACGCCCACTGCGCTGCTTCCGGTGCCTGGTAGCTGGGCACGTCCGGGAGCAGTGCAAGTCCGAGGTCGACCGTAGTAGCGCCTGCTACCGGTGCAGTCGACCTGGACATAGGGCCAGCGAGTGCTCGGCTGAGCCGCACTGCGTATTGTGCGCAGAAGCGAGTCAGCCAGCCGAGCATCGCATCGGTGGCTAGGGTTGCACCTTGCCTCCGAAGCGCGGGCCTGGTCTGCCTGAGAGGCAGAAGCCAGGCGACTCTGGGCGTCGGGTTCGGGGGAACCCGGCGTCCACTTAGGAGTCAGTGAGGGCGAGCGATGTGCCGGTGTCCCGCACATCGCCGCAGAGACGGGTGGAGCCAAAGGCTCCCCGAGAGGAGGCCCAACGGCCAGCGCGCGGTGGCAGGCGAGTGAAGAATGCAACCGTGACTCCGCTGCCTGCCGCCACGCGGTGAGAGGAGACACCCCAGTGGTTTTAGTGGGTAGGCCGTCGGTCGGGAGTGACGGAGAGTCCCACATAACCACCGGCTTCCCCCCGGGGGCCGGTGGTATGCGTAACGCATTTCCACTGGGTCACAAAAAAAAAAAAAAAAAAAAAAAAAAAAAAAAGGTTAGGTTAGGTTGGGGTGCGGTGATCGGAAACCTCCTCGTGGTGCATCCTGGGCAACGTCACTCGGTAACTTATCTCCGTATATCTTACCCAGTGGCGGCTAATTCCGGTCGGGGAAGGCCGAACTTCTGAACGTGCTCCTCACCCTTAGAGTTGCACGAGCAGAAGTTCGGTAGGGGGGGACTGGAATGACTTGGAATGTTAGTGGGCTGATACGCTATCTGGCCTACTAACATCCAAGTCATTTCAGGGAGTGGTGGTGTGTCTTCCGGTGGACTCTGATGGCAGAGTCCAGCGCGGAAAGACACGGGAGTTGGTCGGGAGTTCGCTTTGTGTTGCGACACTTAGCGATTTTCGTCAGGTGTCGCAACGCAAAGTGCCACATCTCAAGGTTCGGGGGTTGCCGAGGGGAGTGTCTGGCACGGGAGTCCGAAACTGCGCTGCTTACAGGGCGTAGTTTCGGGCTGGCGATCCAGGCATGGTCGACGGGAAGTCGGCCGTTAGACCCCCACAAAGAGGAGCTTCACCTTTATGAAGCACAATATTGTAATGGAGAACAACGATTTTAAGAGATCTACCCAGGAGGGTCCCCGAAAGGGGGAATCCCTCCAGGCTCCGGCCTGCAGTCCCCGAACGTATTCTGGGGGGGACAAAAATCGTTTGCGATCAACACACGACGACATTGGCACACGAATAACTGACACCGAACATGCAACTGGCAAGGTTACTGATGGTACGAGGAAGAAAGAGACTCGTGCTGCGCGCTCGAGTAGGAAGGAGTGTACACCCTTCATAAAACTTGAAGGGGACTCCACCTCCCAGAGGCGCAGCAGGCCTTCGGTCTCTTCAGAGAGGAAGCGGGCGCGCTCCGATGACCGGAGCAGCTGCGGAGGAGAGCCGTTGAGCACCGACCCGGAGTCGGATGCTCCGGCCGCAAAGGTGCAGAATACGCCGAGGCGTGGCAGAGGCCGACCGCCAACGACAGGCGCGGGCGTAGGCCGAGCTGCGGCCAAGGCGGCAGCGGTGGCTGCACAACAGGTGGAGATGGAGAAGAGGGCTGAGGAATTGGTGGCCCGCATGTCCACTCCTATTCGCTCGGCGGACGCCTCTTTGAGGCCGACGTCTGAATCGGAGACGGACTCAACATGGGGCCTGTCCTACACTGCAGAGGATAAGGAGTTGATTGTTGAGCACGAGAGGGAGCTGGAGAACAAGATGATGAACATCTGGGACACGGTACAGCATGTGGCGGAGCGATCTGCACACCTGTCGGGCCCTTTTAAGTATGCCCTGACTAGTGCGGTCGCCTCACTCAAGGAAGTGTACAGGGAGTACCAGTACAGGACGAGTGAAAGGGAGTCGGACGCGCTGGAGAACGCGAATACGCGCCAGCGAGCCGAAATAAGGGGGCTCCGCAAGGAGATTGAGGGACTCCGAAAGGAGTTGAAGGAGGTTCGGGCGGCGGCTTCGCCGCCGGCGCCTAAGAAGGACCCCGGCCTGTCAGCACGGTCCGCACTGGCTCTGGAAGAGCTAGAGCAGCGGATAGTGCGGCAGGTCGGGGATATGGTGAATGCCAGACTGGCGGCAATGGAGGAGCGCCTTCTCCCGGAGAAGCGCGCCAGACCTCCACTAGCCGCCGATCGCAGTCTGGAGGCGCAGGTACCGGTACCGGGGTGCTCGTCTGCACCCATGGACCAGGAGCCAACAGCCTCGACTGCGGTATTAGAAGAGGCATGGCCGCCCCTGAAGTACCCCAAGGGCAAGGGCCCAGGGAAGGGAAAAGGGAAGGCGGCCAAAAACGTGACAGTAAGCGGCAAGGCCGCTGACACCAGAGTGGACGAAGCCCCACCACCTCATTCAGCTGCCAGCGGCTGGACAGAGGTGACTAAAAAGGGGCGAAACCGGAGGAGGAAGAAGAAGAAGGAGGCAACCGGTACCTCGGCACCAAAGGCGAAGAGGACGCCAAAGCCGAGGATCCGGGTCCCGCGCACCTCGGCTGTGGTCTTTACGATACAGCCGGGTGCAGCGAAGAGAGGCCTTACCTACAAGGCGGCCTTGGAGGCGGCCAAGGAGCGCATCGACCTGGAGGCGATGGGGATCGAGCCCCTTGGCTTCCGAACGGCCGCAACTGGTGGGAAAGTGATGGAGCTTGCGGGGGAGGACAACGCCGCGAAGGCGAACTCCCTCGCAATGAAGCTTAGAGAGGTGTTCCCAGTGGAGGACGTCCGAATCACCAGACCGGAGAAATGCGCGGATCTGCGTATCTCTGGTCTGGATGATACGGTGACAAAGGTGGAGGTGGCCTTGGCCATATCAGTAGCGGCGGAGTGTCCCGATGACCTTGTCAAGGTCAGCGACATCCGCCGCAACGCAGCGGGCAATGGTACGGCGATGGTCCGTTGTCCCGCGATGGCGGCGAGGCGGGTCGCAAAGTGCGACCGCCTCAAGGTGGGGTGGAGCTCGGCGCGCATCTGCGTGCTGGATCCACGCCCACTGCGCTGCTTCCGGTGCCTGGTAGCAGGGCACGTCCGGGAGCAGTGCAAGTCCGAGGTCGACCGTAGCAGCACCTGCTACCGGTGCAGTCGACCCGGACACAACGCCGGCGCGTGCACGGCCGAGCCGCACTGCGCATTATGCGCAGCTGCAGGAAAGCCGGCCGAGCACCGCATCGGCGGCAAGGGCTGCCCCTTGCCTCCGAGGCGCAGGCCTGGTCTGCCGGAGGGGCAGAGACCAGGTGACTCTGGGCGTCGGGTTCGGGGGAACCCGGCGTCCACCTAGGAGTCCGTGAGGGCGAGCGATGTGCTGGTGTCTCGCACATCGCCGCGGAGACGGAAGGAGCCAGGAGCTCCCCGAGAGGAGGCCCAGCGGCCGGCGCGAAGTGGCAGACGGGCGGAGAATGCGACCGTGAATCCCGCTCCCTGTCGCGAAGCGGTGAGAGGAGACACTCCAGTGGTTTTAGTGGGTAGGCCGTCGGTCGGGAGTGACGGAGAGTCCCACATAACCACCGGCTTCCCCCCGGGAGTCGGTGGTATGCGTAACGCATTTCCACTGGGTAACAAAAAAAAAAAAAAAAAAGGTTAGGTTAGGTTGGGGTGCGGTGATCGGAAACCTCCTCGTGGTGCATCCTGGGCAACGTCACTCGGTAACTTATCTCCGTATATCTTACCCAGTGGCGGCAAATTCCGGTCGGGGAAGGCCGAACTTCTGAACGTGCTCCTCACCCTTAGAGTTGCACGAGCAGAAGTTCGGTAGGGGGGGGACTGAAATGACTTGGAGTGTTAGTGGGCTGATACGCTATCTGGCCTACTAATATCCAAGTCATTTCAGAAAGTGGTGGCGTGTCTTCCGGTGGACTCTGATGGCAGAGTCCAGCGCGGAAAGACACGGGCGCGTCACAGCGCAGTGTTGGTCGGAGAGTTTGCTTTGTGTTGCGACACTTAGCGATTTTCGTCGGGTGTCGCAACGCAAAGTGCCACATCTCAAGGTTCGGGGGTTGCCGAGGAGAGTGTCTGGCACGGGAGTCCGAAACTGCGCTGCTTTCAGGGTGTTGTTTCGAACTCGCGATCCAGGCATGGTCGACAGGAGGTCGGCCACTAGACCCCCCCAAAGGGGAGCTTCACCCTCATGAGGCAAACAAGATGGATAAAAGTGAAATTAATAGAACTACCCAGGAGGGTCCCCGAAAGGGGGAATCCCTCCAGGCTCCGGCCTGCAGTCCCCATTCGTTTTCTGGGGGGGACAAATTTCACAAGATCGACAAACACGACGACCCAAGCAAACGAAAAACGGACTCCGAATTAGCAAGCGGATTGGAAACCGACGGAGGGAGAAGGCAAGAGACTCGTGCTGCGCGCTCGGGGAGGAAGGAGTGTACACTCTTCGTACAACCTGAAGGGGACTCCAACACCTTGAGGCGTAGCAGGACATCGGTCTCTTCAGAGAGGAAGCGGCACCGCTCCGATGACAGGAGCAGCTGCGGAGGCGAGCCGTTGAGCACCGACCCTGAGTCGGATGCTCCAGCCGCCAAACTGCAGAATGCACCTAGGCGTGGCAGAGGCCGACCGCCGACGACAGGTGCGGGCGTAGGTCGAGCTGCGGCCAAGGCGGCGGCGGTGGCCGAACAAAAAGCGGAGATGGAGAGGAAGACAGCGGAGCTAGTGGCCCGCATGTTTCATCCCATACGCTCGGCGGATGCCTCTTCGAGGCTGACGTCTGAGTCGGAGACGGAGTCTTCGTGGGGGCTGTCTATGACCCAAGAAGAGAAGGACGCGGATGAGGAGCAAGATCGTGGGCTTGAAGACAAGCTCAAGGATTGCTACGCAACAATCCAACATGTGGCGAAACGCTCTGGGCACTTGTCGGGTCCATTTAAAAGCGCTCTACATGACGTGGTGCAAACTTTGCAGGGAGTTTTCGAGCAGTACCAGTTCAGAAACTCCGAGCGGGAGTGGAACTCGATGGAAAACGCGAACAAGCGCCATCGAGACCAAATAAAGGGACTCCGTAAGGAGATGGAGGAGCTCCGCAAGGAGATGAAGGAGATGCGCGCGGTGGCTCCCCCGCCAGCGCCTGAGACGGTCCCCGGCCCGTCAGCACGGTCCGCCCCGGCTCTTGAAGAGCTAGAGCAGCGGATAGTGCGGCAGGTCGGGGATATGGTGAACGCCAGACTGGCGGCAATGGAGGAGCGCCTTCTCCCAGAGAAGCGCGCCAGACCTCCACTCGCCGCCGATCGTGGTCTGGAGGCGCAGGTACCGGTACCTGGGTGCTCGTCTGCACCCATGGACCAGGAGCCGACAGCCTCGACTACGGTCTTGGAGGAAGCATGGCCGCCCCTAAAGTACCCCAAGGGCAAGGGCCCGGGGAAGGGAAAAGGGAAGGCGGCCAAAAAACCGGACGGGACAGTGAGCGGCAAGGCCGCAAACACCGGAGTGGACAAAGCCCCGCCACCTCAGTCAGCTGCCAGCGGCTGGACAGAGGTGACTAAAAAAGGGCGAAACCGGAAGAGGAAACAGAAGAAGGAGGCAACCGGGACTTCGGCACCTAAGGCGAAGAGGACGCCGAAGCCGAGGATTCGGGTCCCGCGCACCTCGGCTGTGGTCTTTACGATCCAGCCGGATGCCGCGGCACGAGGACTCACGTATAGGGCGGCTTTGGAGGAGGCCAAGGGGCGTATCGATCTGGATGCGATGGGGATCGGGCCTTTTGGCTTCCGCACAGCCGCCACTGGAGGCAAGGTGATGGAGCTGTCGGGGGAGGACAACGCCGCGAAAGCGAACTCCCTCGCGATTAAGCTTCGAGAGGTTTTTAAGGCTGAGGACATCCGAATCACCAGACCGGACAGATGCGCAGAGTTGCGAATTTCTGGACTGGATGATTCGGTGTCTAAGGAGGAAGTGGCCATGGCCATATCGGAGATTGCGGAGTGCCCCGATGACCTGATAAAGGTCAGCGACATTGGTCGCGACGCGGGAGGCAACGGGACGGCGGTCGTCCGCTGCCCCGCGGCCGCAGCGAGGCGGGTCGCGAGGTGCGATCGCCTCAAGGTGGGGTGGAGTTCGGCGCGCCTTCGCGTGCTGGCTCCACGTCCACTGCGCTGCTTCCGGTGCCTAGAGGTTGGGCACGTCCGGGAGCAGTGCAAGTCAGTGGTCGACCGTAGCAGCACCTGCTACAGGTGCAGTCGACCCGGACATAGGGCCAAGGAGTGCTCGGCTGAGCCGCACTGCGTACTGTGCGCAGAAGCCAGTAAGCCAGCCGAGCACCGCATTGGAGGCAAGGGCTGCTCCTTGCCTCTGAGGCGCAAGCCTGGTCTGCCAGAGGGGCAGCAACCAGGCGACTCTGGGCGTAGGGTTCGGGGGAACCCGGCGTCCGCCAAGGAGTCAGTGAAGGCACGCGATGTGCCGATATCCCGCACATCGCCGCCGTAGCGGGAGGAGCCGTAGCTCCCAGTGGTGAGGTCCCAGCGGACCAGCACCGTGGAGACGGGGTTGCGGACGATTCCATTGAGCTCCCGTGACCCCAACTCCTATGGCGTAACGAGGGATATCCCAGTGGTTTTAGTGGGTAGGCCGTCAGTCGGGAGTGACGGAGAGTCCCACATAACCACCGGCTCCCCCCCGGGTGCCGGTGGTATGCGTAATGCATTTCCACTGGGTAACAAAAAAAAAAAAAAAAAAAAAAAAAAAAAAAAGGTTAGGTTAGGTTAGGTTAGGTTAGGTTAGGTTAGGTTAGGTTAGGTTAGGTTAGGTTAGGTTTTTTTTTTTTTTTTTTTTTTTTTTTTTCCTGTCCGGGCGCAGAGGCCCGGCCCGCGAGCTAAGGGGTCCCTAACGAGGTCAGGGTTTAATACAAATTTTCTTTATTATCTTATTCTATTTCTTAAATTAAGGATTTAAAGTTAGTGTTATAACAGTGATTTCTTTTATACTTCTTCGGTTCTGTGTACATTGTTTTACTTCTGCGTTACTAGTTGATAATGTTCTGTTTTAAATATTCCTATCTCTGTTTTACATTTTATTTTTCATTTCTCCTACTTAACTCTAAGAATTTTTTAGATAGCCCCGCTATTTGCACATTCTGTGTTCAGTTTTATAGTACATATTTTAGATTACATGTTGTTCTACTTATTTTGTAATATACTGTGTCTTGATAATATAAATATAGTTATTTGTTCTTACAACAGTTTTCACAATATGACTTACATTTCGAGATTTACTAAGTAATTTCCTTTATTATCATTATTTATAATCGGTCACTTTTTCATATATTTCAATATATGATAGTGGGTCCTTTACATACATTTTTTATTATGTTACCTTTGTTTCTTTTTATATACATTATTGTTTTCTTTTACTTATCTCGTTGACTCATTATTCACTTCATGATGTGTTACAATATTTTGTATGTATTTCCAGAATTGGTGCTACGTTATATTACTATGTTTATAACATGGTTTACACTTATATACTGCGCCAAGGCTTGCAGTGCCACTCGCCTTTGTAGTGTGATGTGCTGTGTGTTGTGTTGTGCTGGTTTGTGTGTTTTGTTTTATTGTGTGTTATATGTTGTTTTGTACTATGCTGTGTTGTATACTGTTTATTGTGCTTTGTTGTATGTGTGCTGTGCTATGTTGCATGTTTTGCTGTGTTGTATTTTGCTGTGCTTGTTGTGATCTGCGTTGCGTTATATGATGTGCTGCGTCGCGTGATTTGCTTTTTATTGGTGTGAGGTGGGTGTGATATGTGCTGCGTTGTGTGTTTTGCAAGGCTGTG